>CAIGRT010078893.1:0-15777 GCA_903798405.1 Fraxinus platypoda | reverse complement strand
GGTCTAATTGTTGGGAAGAAGGAGATGGCAGTGGTCTAATTGTCTCGAGCACCGTACCGGCGATGGAGAGAGGGAAGATGAGGCGGGGGAGAGGGAAGGGGAGAGGAGGCGAGGAGAGGTGGGGGAGTTGGAATGAAAAATTAGGGTTAGATTTTTAATATATTACCTGATTTTTGAATAAATAACTTTTGGACCTGATTTTTAAAAAGTTATTTTTAAGTACCTGAATTTATGTAATTTTCCCTTGGGCATATTGTCGGCCCAGATTCTGTGTGAACAAATTGGGCAGTTCAGTCAAACAGGCCAGGAAGCTTATTGGAGTCGAAGTTGATCAAGATGGATGGACAAAATGGAAGGTTATTATCGTCAATTAAACAGTGAACTAATAATTGTACATCTTTTTTTTTTTTTTTAAACAAAAATAAAGAGCTACTCACTAAAAATAATTTGATTTTGAGTTTGTAATTATTTTGTAGCATAAATGAGAGTTGAAGTATAATTGAGAAAAAATGTGTGATTTTAGTTTTACTTTTATCCTATATTCGGTAGAGATTATTAATAATTAAAAAAAATTAATTAATTAGAACAGTAGTGAAAATAACGAAATGTGTCAATAATAACGAGTAATAATTTCAGAAGTATAAGTAAAATTAAAGTTTGACTTAACAGAATAATATTATTTAGCACCACTAGTAATCAAGAACATATAGAAAAACCAAGCCGTGGCATTATTGATGTATTACCTAGTAGTTGGGGGACTATAATTGTGGTATTGATGTTTTATTTCACTCGATGCATTATTGATGTTAATGGCGGCAGCACATTTGGTGACATGAGAATCAACGGGACAAGTTTTGATGTTGCCGGTGGGGTGTTTGGTGTTGCCGGCAAGGGTGTGGATTGGTAACGAAGAGATTTCTTTTCACCTTTTCTAGATAGACTTTTAGCCCTTGTTTGAGCTAAATTATTGTAGAATGAGAATGAAAAATATAGTCGTTATTGAGGCCCACACAAAAGATAGAAAATTTGAATTTAAATGTTGATGTGATGGATAACGGTCATATTTTTCATTTTAATGAGATAATAAGGTAGCTCAAACGGGGCCTTAATTTAAAATTTAAAGGGTAATGTTGTGACATAGTTGTGGTGTGTACTAAAGGCCAATGTGTGTGTAAGGATATTGAAATTATTCAATAAATACATGTCCAAAAGCAATTTTCCAATTCAAGTAGTTTTTATGTGATTATTACGATAAATATGTGTTCTGAGATAATACGAAGAGGTTTCAACTCAAAATGAGAGGAGCGGCATCAAAAGAACATGCAGAAGTGGTCGACATTTTAGTTTGAATTTAGCGAATAAGTACTAACTCGTGTGTATGGTATTTAGCCATTGTTTGATGGTCATTATTTGGAGAAAATAGTTTTTAATAGTGATTTTTTTGGAGAATGTGTGGTTAAAAGTAAAAAGTTTTAGATTTATGTGAAAAATATTTTATTATGTAAATGTGTAATTGAAAATTAGTATAATAATTGTGCTTTAAAATAATGATCGTCAAATAGGGGCTTAAATTTAACGATTATGTTCTTTTTTTAGCATAATGCATATTGCCTAATTAACTTATTGTTAAATTTATTAACTTTTATTTAACACAAATTCACCCTACATGCTTTGATAGATAAACTTGGTTGTTCATTTCTAGTTGCACGAATTTCACACTCAGTTTTACGTCTTTGTTGGAATTTGGTTTAAAGATTGAAAATTTTAGTTAAGTATAAAACTTGAAAAGTGACTTTGTATCAACTTCGACCAAATATTCGGATTTGATCCGATAGTCAAATTATAAATATAAATAGATTAACTTTTTCTACTTGTCGGGTAGATCGTCGTAATATATCTGAAATTTCAAAACCAATTCCGGATGAATGAGAAATTAAAAAGAAAAGAGGAAGAACTAGCCCGGAAATTTGTCTAATGCTCTCTTAGCGCTTGAGCGATGAGACTGACGCTTGAGCGACATGAGGGCGATAGAGTCTCTAATAAACAAGTGTCACGTCGCTTGAGCGAGAAGCCAGCGATAGGCTAGTAACAGTAAGAGATGTTTTCCTTCGTGAAGGCTGTTGGGTTTGAGGCGTGACACTTCACTCACAACATCTCATTTTCCATAAATATGACCATTTGGATTTCCATTATGCATCACATATCATTTGCATTCAGTATTATATTAAAAATTCTTTAAAAAAAAAAAAAATCTCCAAAAATTATTCCAAAAATCATCTTACTATAGAGGGAAGAATTTCGTTCAAGTACGCAGTTGCTTGTGGTTTGAAGTGATCTTACCACAAGTTGTATCCGTTGTATCTTGAAAGACAAGTACCATAATCCATTAGCATCGTTGCAGGACAATTTTGTTTCAAAGAAAATGTGTTAATCACTTGCTTCGAATTTCATTATTTATCTTTTCTTCATTTTTTTTTCCTTCATAAAATTAAATTACACTCATGTGAATTAAACTTAAACTATTTTTTTTGCCACTTAAACAAATAACAATTTCTCTATACATATCACCAACAATTTTTGGGATACACTTACTAAGTAGGTATTTATTTATTAATTGCTAATTGCTAAATGTTTTTATTCAAATGAATTTTATTTGAGCGTCGTCGGTACATTAATTTTAAAATGTTGGATTGTTGTTGCCTTGTCTTTTTATTATTAGATTGTTGTTCCTTGCTGACTTATTTTTAAATTGTATTGTTCACTTTATTAGCTTATTAATGAATAACTTGTGTTTGTGTTGCCTTGCGGATCTATTATTCGATCATTGTTGCTTTGTCTTCTCGTCTTATTTTTATTTTATTTTTTTGTTTTTGGAATATACTAATGGAAGGTCAACATTATGTCAAGAGATGAAATACCTTGTTTTCATTCTTTAGAATGACATGTCAATCTAGTGAAATTACATTTCATGATGGATTGATCAAAGATCAACCTTCAATTCCTACTGGGATGTTGGAATCTACAATCCTTCATTGAAACTTTGGAATTGAAGGCTCAAGAAGCAAAGGAAAGAAACCGTGTGAAAGTTGTGAAAGATGGAGCTGAGCTGAGCTGAGCTGAGCTGGAAGAATTAAAGCTGAATTAGTTTTAGTTAGTTATGTTAGTTAACACACGTGTCTCCATTGTATTGGTTGTATAATTTTTAGTTTGTTAGTTCGTTGGAAAGATTCCTTTCTTTGTTTTATTTATATCACGGTAGATGCATTGTAATTAAAACAATTTGATAATCTATCAAAGAATTGCTTCCAGTTTTTCTCTTCTTCTTTTGTATTTCATTTGCTCTCTGATTTTGGATTGAAAAATTTTACACAAGACGTCCTCCAAATTTATCTCCGAAAATTGAAGATCCGTCAATCTCAACTCATGAATTACAATCATGTTCTAGTATTGAGCGGGATCTCGAAAAAAGAAACCAAATGTTTGAACATTCTGTTAATCTATGAGATGATATTAGAATCACATTTAAAAGTTGGGTCTTATCAACTACAGTTTAAGCAATATACAAAGACAAAAGGAAAAAAAAAAGTTAAAAACNACAGTTTAAGCAATATACAAAGACAAAAGGAAAAAAAAAAGTTAAAAACCAACCTCTCAGCTTTCAAAAAAAAAAAAAAAAAAATAGCTCACTGAGCACTTGTTTGATGGCCTTAATATTTTAAGAACATAATTTTGAATAGCATTTTTTGGAGAATGTGTAGTTAAAAAGTAGAAAAAAAAATTAAATTTATGTGTAGAATATTTTATTATATGAATGCATGATTAAAAATAAGTATGAAAAATAAATTAAAGTAAATTAAAGGTTGTCAACAGGGGCTGGTTTCGGATTGGTTGGATATTGTTAAATCTATAAATTACGTGGCATACGTGCGACGGAGGGATTCCACATTGGCCGTCTCGACATTGATTGTATTAATTGGATTGGCATATTAAACTAAGCAACCTCGACAACCTCATATTGGGCTTGAACTTGGGCCTATTTGACTAAATCCACTTGGTCTCCATTCACTTCTCTATATATATGTGATATCACTTTACAACCAAGGTAAGCAATGTAAACCTAGCCAAACCTCCTCTCACTTCTCTTGCATTCATTTCTCTCTCGTCAGGCCATTGATTTGACCATCGGAGTGTAAACGGTCATTGGATATTTTTCTCGATCGGCGGCATTTGCCTCCTAACAGTGTTTTCGAGTGCGCATGTGATGTCTACGTAGAAAAGAAGTGGCCGAAATCCTATTGGCCATGTGTCTATACAAAAATTGAGGTCAACAGATATAATAATTGAAATAAGGTTAAAACACAAAAATAAATGTGTATTTCTTGCTTATGCCAGTTCAACTATAATATTTGTGAGACAAGAGTTAAAGATTTAATAACACCGTCTCAACATATTACATTGACTTTTTAAGTTTAAACCCCAATTAACTCAAATCATTAATCCTTCCTTGCATCTCAAAAACCCATCCATGAACTTTTGCAAGAAATGCCAAGTTCAAATCAGATCAATTCATAAATTTAGAGAATATGGTATATAGTGAAGAGTACAATATAAGACAAATATTTAAAAAATGTAAAATTTCACCTATTGTACCACTTGATTTTGTCGTAGGTGCACCAAACATAATATGTATTAAAAGCATGCACTTCGACCACCAACTATTACTAACTAGTTCTGGTTTCATTTTGTTGTCAACCCATTGTAATTATAGTGAAAGATTGATTTGAAGTTGGTCTATGAATCTTAAAACTACGACAAATTGGATTTATTGAGATGAAAACAGGTAAAATGGCATTAAACATTTACATGTTTAACAAAGGCCTTGAAGCCGTTGTGTACTAATAAAAAAGTAAAAAACTTAGAAGACTTGCAAATAATCAACTGATAATTTATGCACCAAACAAGAAACAAAAAAATTTCAACAAAGAATTACAAGCATTCAAAATCTTTGTTCTCCATCTGCAGTTGCTTGAACCTGAGCTGCATATTGCAAGTTCCAAAGAACATCCTCGAAAGACGGACGAGTTGAGAATTCAGGTGATATGCATTTGTTCGCTATGGATATGATAATCAATAGAGATTCTTGTGAGCAAGACACGAGTACAGTTGGGTCGACTAGTCGTCTCTGGCCATCGGGAGTAACCAACGAAACCTGCAAAATGTCGAAATGAATATTTAGATCCAATTAGGGAAATGCAGATTGGCGGGACAAGCTAGTAAACATAAATCGAGTATTCAGGTCTGTAACTTGAAGGGAATTAGAGCTGAAAACAACATAAGGACGAGAAAGAGGAGAATGAACTTCACACGGCCAAGACCACGTTTAGCGTAGTAGGTAAAAGTATCCTTTCGGAAAGGACAAACCCAACTACTTTCGGCAAAAGAAGTTACTTAAATGTGAGTTTAAGTTTAGCCAAACATGCTCGTAGAAACATATTCTCAGCTATGAATACTCGCTGACCAGTGTATAAATTATCAGTTCCTAATGTTAGCTTTTGAATATGTTCTACACAGTTTACACGTATGCTATACACTAAATCAGTTTCAAGTACCATCTCATTGAGCAAAAAAGTCTCATTTCTCGCTGAGAATGAAGGACCAATAAGTGACCGGAGTAATATCAATCCAAAGCTATAAACATCATCCTCCGTGCTCTTTATTTGCCTGTGAACACTTCAACAGAACAGAAAAAATTAACAGTTAATCAACACTGCCAATATCATATGCGTGTAATTCTATTAACAGAGTAAACTAATCTACTCTTGTTGCAATGACTAATTGATCTGAGAGAACTTGTACCATGAATTAAGGCCTCCTTCCGCCTAACAACCAAGAAACCCAGAAATAATAGTTAGTCGCCTACAATATTAAACTGCAGACAATGCACAATACTGTCTAATGGTGTCTAATCTACCTTACGGAACAAGTGTTGACTTTAAATACATACCTTGTGCTCGTCAATCTCTTGGACTACAATTGACAACCCATAATCACTCAGCTTTCCCATCTGATGCTCGTTCAGCAATATATTGTTCGCCTTCAATTGATTATTGAAGAAACCCGGAATAATTCCAGTGTGAAGAAAATGCACAGCCTTGGCAACACCAATCAGAATAGCCAATCTGTCGGACCATTTGAGTACATTCTCGGGATTAGTTTCTGCATACATAATACAACAAGATTTCAGTTGATAATCATATAATATTAATATTTTCCGTTATTTTTTCCAGTTAAAAGCTTCAAAAAATTATAAGGATAGTAGTTTACATGATATCCAAAACTAACTTCTTCTATAAATGCTATCCTCACCCGAAAGACGAGCTTGATAATTCCCATTTGGTACATATTCGTATATGAGGTAGACATTGTTTACATCAGATTCAACCTTTCCTCCATTCACAATGCAGTGCCCCAAGAGGCAAACTAAATGAGGATGTCGTAGCTTAGCCAGTAAATCGAGTCTTAGTTTGAGATTTCGAATTGTATATCTTTTTGATACAGTCAGGCACCGAATAGATACTGGAGTCCCGTTTCCAAGTCTTCCTTTGTACATCTGGTAAGGAAGCCATGAGATACATAAGTCCAAAGGCCAGTGTATATATAACATCGAAGATAGCATTCTGTCCGGGAATAAGTATCCAGCAATAAATCTGAAATTTTGCTGAATAAATCTGAAATTTTGCTGAATAAATCTGAAATTTTGCTGGAAATTAACTTTGCATACATTTCATAGACTAAATGCTTCTTTCATTCTGCAGAACTTGGTAGTATAATATACAAGATTTTAGCATCTTTTTGTTCCTTAAAACTGTCCAGAACCAAGCATTCCACCTTTCCAAATAAGTCACTAAATCATAACTATAAAAATAGCAGCAAGAGAAGTTTATACCTTCCCAGTCAAACCTTCACCCATCAAGTTGGACTTATCAAAATTGTTTGTGGCAGCCTTTAGCTCATCCAATGAAAACAGGCGATGCGCGCGTGTCCCTTGTGAGCCTAACTCTGCTGCATCAGAAATAAACCCTAATAAAAAAGAAAAATGAAGCTTAAATAGGCTTGTCAAGTACAACAAAATGCTGTTGTCAAGAAGTCATTTGATAACATACTAGCATTCATTAAAAGCTCGGAAGTGAAGCCCGTGACAGAGTTATCTTGCACTGACTTTTGCAATAAATGTTGCTCCGATTTTCCTCGAGGACAATATTGTCTACAGAAAACAAGAAATCCATAGGCCAGAAGCCCCATAATAACAATAATTCCACCAATGACACCAATTAATATCCCCAAATTCTTCTCTTCAGATTTTTTCTTCTCTTTGTGGTGTTCTAAACAATATGTTTCTGGATGCTGATGGCTTAGATCAATCGACAAGCAATTCCCTTCATATTTCACAACTCTAGTTTTTATCACAGAGCTCAAACAGGAAGGCAGCAGACCTCTCAATTTATTGTTAGAGATATCGACTGATCCAAGCTTACTGCCACAACTCATGCGCATTGGAAGCGATCCACTCAACATATTTGATGCCAAGTTTAAGGAAACAATACCAGGCAACGAAAAAAGTCCTGCAGGAGGTGTCCCTTTAAGGGCATTGAAAGAAAGGTCAATTTGCTGAAGCATATGCAATTGACCATATTGCTGAGGAATCCTCCCAGAAAAGTTGTTGTTGTTTAGCAGAACTGCTTTCAGTACTTTCAGCATATTGGGAAGTTCTGATTCGAACATGTTTCCACTTAAGTCAAGCCAATGTAGGCTAGTTAAGCTACTAAGATCCGGCAACTTCCCAGAAATCGCATTGTTTGACAAAACAAGAGCTGTTAAAGTGGTAATCCTTCGTATTGAAGACGGCAATGAGCCACTCAAAAGATTGTTGCTCATGCTAAGACTAGTGAAATTCGAAATCGAATAGAACCAATCAGGAAAGGTTCCATTCAAGAAATTCCCATCCAATTTAAGAATCTGAAGGTTACCAATTCTCGAAAGTGTTGGAGGAATAGAACCATACAGAAAATTCCAACTCAAATCCAAGTATTCAAGGGATTGCAATCTATGAATTTGATCGGGAATTGGACCCCAAATGCCTAAAGATACCAAACTAAGAGACTTCAATCCATTTAGCCTAGACAAGGTGGCTACAAGAGAATCCGTGGAGAAATTTTGTGACAAAGTTTGATTCGACACTCGAAATACATTAAAATTACTAACCCTTTTCTGTTTATCACCAAAGATTATGATCCCAGTAACCAAATTGTCTTCACAAGTTATGTTCACCTGAGTAGTTGACAAATAACAGAAATCTGTGCTAGTATTAAGCCATAAATCTAACTGTTTCGGGTACTCCAATTGCTTCCTTAGCTGCAAAAGTACTTGGGTTTGGGAGGATTGGAGTTGATAAGTTCCCAAAATCAAGAAACTAAACGAAAAACAGAGAAATGTAAAGAATCTTGAGCATTCCATGGACTTATAATTTCATGAAGAAAAGCACATAACTTCACTAAAAACAGCAAATTATGAAGAACCCACGAAAAATAAACTAAAGATGAAAACAAAATGTAGTCCAAGGTTGTTCAAACAGCTGATTCAAGATCCAAGATCCACTTCATCAAGAAAATATCAAAGCACAAACTTGGTGAAAATGACATATTTCTTGAATTCCTCAAAAATATGAAAACTAATTGCAGCATTCCATGGACTTAATTTCATGAAGAGAAGACCCACAAAAAATAAGCTACAGATAGAAACAATTCGTAGTGTGAGGTTGTTCAAAAAGCTGATTCAAGTTCCATATCATTGACAAAAGATGAAGAAAAGTACAAAAAAATGACAAGTAGCAGAAGAGGGCTGCCCAGAAAGCTGGTTCAAGATTCAGAGCACCAACAGAAGCTGGAACAATAGCAAAACTGAATAAAATAAGTGAAAAGAAGAAAGAAAATAAGCAATTACAAAGTGGGGAATAAGGTTGTTTTTTGGTTGTAGAGTCTTAGAAAATGTGAATTCAGATGCTTGAAGAATTTAATATTATTGGGGTGTTTTAACTTTTTATTAAAATATGGGAGATATTGTTACGATAATAGAGTGGCGAGTGGGATCTTCAGAGGAAAAGTTGGAGGTTTGTAGTAAATTACTTATATACTGTCATTGCCATGTTTCTGTAGCGGTGAGGACTATAACTGAAGAGAGAAATCAAATGTGAGAGAATCTTTGCCGACTTACATACAAAATGGCATGTGCTGGAATTTTAAAATGGTCAAATTGTTGTTTTACTAAATTGGCCCTAAAGAACGTGGGATAATAAAAGTTAGGAAATATTAAAATATTAGATTATAATCTTTTGTTCAAATAGCAAGTCAGTCCTTGATCTTTAAAAGGAACAAGTCAAGTTCAATCTTTTATTATAATTGTACTATCAATTTTCAAAGTTGGGAACCATTCAAATTGCTGCAAATTGACATGGTGCTCTTTCTCTATTAGGTCTTCCACTCAAATTGATAAGTGTAAAATCTACACTTATTTAGGCCATTAACGAGACTTTTATTAGTAGTTCGAGGTCAATTTCTATTGATTTGTGTTTTGTATTTGTTTATTTAAGACGAAACCTTGAGCTTGAGGTACATAGGAGATGGAGAAAAGAAACCTAAGAAAATTATGATACAAGAGGAATCTATGAAATAAAAAGTTGAGCGCCAGAGGCTTCAAGTGGAAAGAAGATGAATAGAGATCGAAAATTAGGGCACGTTTGATACCATGGATTTTCCATGAAAATTCCATTTTCCATCTTTATGAGTGTTTGATGGTACAAAAGTTCCATGGAAATGATTTTCCACAAACACCTCACACGTGCACATTTTCCCATTTTTGCTTGAATTGGTTTTCCCGCCTTTTTGGTGGGAAAATGGAATTCCACTTTTTTTTTTTTGACAATTGGAACAAATTTTATAACCAATTGTAAAAAAAAATTTCATTTTAATGGACAATTTCCATGTAAAACAAAGTCAAACGAACACTAAACTTTGATGAAAAAATAGTTTTTGAGCAAATTTTTTTTTTTTACTTTTTGGCAATGTTAACAAATTTCATAACCAATTGTAAAAAAAAANTGAGATTTTTTAAATGCAAGTAACTCGACGTTCATGTACATATCATGTCAATCTGTTAAGAGACAAAATTTCACGTCGGTTAAATACCGAAATATAGACTAATTTATAAAAAATTGGACTACTCCTCTCAATAAGATTGACATTTTAAGATGAAATCTCAAATCTTAATATGGTAACAAATTTTATAACCAATTGTAAAAAAAAAAATTCACTTTAATAAACAATTTTCATGTAAAATAAAGCCAAACGTGAACAAAAAAAAAATCCAAAATTGCAAAAATTTTCCGAGTGGAAAATTATATCAATCAAACACACTTAATTAACAATTCCCTGCAAAACAATTTCTAGGCAATTACTTTCCCTAGAATTCATTTTCTTTTCACCCTTGCAATCAAATGGATTCTTAGTGCTTTGAGATGAAAAGTACAAAGAAATAGGCGAAATGAGGAACCAACGCACGGAATACATGGAGAAATTAAAAGGCCAAGTTTGAGATTTTTACAAAAGCATAATATATCATTTGAAACCTTACTCGGTCGAAAGTCTAACGCATTTTACAAATCCTAGTTCAGAATTTTCTATCAAAAGTTATCTCCTTGTCAATGGCATATGACTTGTTGTACACAAGGTTACTGCCTCCTTTATATAAATACTAGGCTCCTAAACATCAACATAAAAAACATATAAAATCATCTTGGAGAATACTTTGCAAGTGGAATTCTTGAAGCAGATGGAAGAAGGAGAGCAAGCTTGAAACTTTCAGTCGCAAGCAAGCGAGGGAAACCCAGAAATGTATTCATATCATTTTGTGTTTTTACAATTTGAACATGAGTAGGAGTGGCTAGATGTCTATAGTTAGGACGAAGATGTAAACGTTGTTTTGAAACTTATTTCTATAATTCAGATTTTTACTTTAAATTTCGTTCGTTCTTTATTATTTGTTATTGATTTGTATGCTTTCCTTTTTCATCTAGTCAATATTACGATTGAATTAAGAATCGTGTTGAGAACAAAAGGTGAAATTCATGTTTTAGCTAAAAATAAAATAATAGATTCTCAAAAGGAATAAAGATATATCGTTATGGTCTATGCCATCATTAATTACACTCGGTTATTCTAAATTCTTTATTTTGTTTCCTAGTTCTCATAGAGACATTGATAATTTATACTTAATAATTTATTCAACTATAATCGAGAAAGATTGTCGGATAATTTAGGGACATAATCATCAAAGCGAGAGAATATTATCAATTTCCTGGTTATATGAATTAAAATAGAAAAAATAGTTTCAGTTCGAGTCCTCGTGCCTTTTCATATTAAAAGACTCTTTAAGTCTACTTAGTTATATAATTCAATTGCTTTTAGTAGTTTTTAGTTAAAATCAAAGAAATGCTTGCGATCTACTATTCTTCAATCAAGTTAAGAATAAATATTTTCGATTATAGGTACCCAATTCACATTGAATCAACATTAGACTCGAATTCATTACTACTACTTGTCTTCGACAACATGCAAGTGCACTTTTAAGCGAACACATATCCTTAACAATAGTATGGCTACACTTACAAGTTATAACCAAAAATGAAATCCAAATAGTTCAATGTTCTCTTTTAAATCATAATTTGCCAAGACACTTCGAAATTATTCCTTGCCTTGGGATGGGCATTTACATGTTGCTATTTGTGGGTCCATAAAGGAGTATGTTTGATGTAATAATTTCTCGTAGGTACGAATGAGATTTAACTTGAGTAATGTTATTCATCCTCAGTGGGGATGAAAACACAGTATAGGTGACTTTAAATGATAGGTTAAATGAAAGGTGAAATTAAATGACTTATTTAATTTCACCTATCATTTAATATCACATTAATCGCTACGTAGATTGTGTTTTCATCTCTGGTGGGGATGAATAGCATTACTCGTTTAACTTTCGCAACCGATTAAACCGAATCAAGTTGTGTTGGATTGGGTCGATTTTTAAAATATATTGGTTAGATTTGTTACAGTCTCTCTTTAGAGAAATCGAGTCGGGTTGGGTAGAACACAAACTGAACAAAAAAATTATAATTAAAAACAAAATATAATTTTGCAAATTGACACTTAGCCCTCACTCATTGATGTGTTGGATTTATGATTAGTTTTTTTTTTTTTTTCTAAAATTTGTATGTTTGGAGGGCCCAAAACTTTTCTTAAGGTTCAAGTGTTTGGAGTTATTAGTACACCCAAAAACCTTTAGAAATCTTCATATAAATGGTCACTTTTGAATTGGTTATCCCTACAAAAAGAATTAATTTAACTAACGGTCACTAAACTTCAAGCAAAAATTCAAATTTATTATTAAAGTATTTTTGTGATATACTTAGTCACTGAAGTTAACTTACTTTATACAATTGGTCATTCCATTAGCTTGATTAATACAATATCCGATGTATCTATTAAACCTTCATGTAGACTAAGGCCGTCAAAGTTATCATTCCTTCTAGCTAGCCTCCTATTTTTTCCTGCTCATTAATGATAAAAATCGGGGTTAGAATTAAAGGGAGCGATCTAAAAATTTTAGTTGAATGTGGTGTATTTTCTCATAAGAATGCTTTTGATTTTGAAGATCTATAATTTCACGACATAAACATAATGATGATTAGTCAATGTTTAATGGGTCAAAGGTAGATTTTGAGTGCATGCAACTAAAAAAGTGATCAATTACATAATATTATTTAACTTTAGTGACTAAATGGTTACTAAAATACTTTATGACCAATTTGAAACTTTACTTGAATTTCAGTAACCATTTGTTAAATTAACTCCACCAAGGGGGAGGTATAATAATAAAAAATAAAGGGCAAAATAGGAATCCTATTCACATTGGAACTTGAGACTTGAGAGGATAGGAAAAGTCAGCCTGTGACCTGTGTCCAATATAAAATAATTTTCCCTTCCTGCCCCCGTCCCCATAACACGTCTTTTGTGGCAACTTTAATTATTTGGAATGGCATCTCACCCCGATTTAAATTTTGACAAAATTATTTTTTAAATACAAATATTTTAATCATTTTGATCATTTCGAAATAATTTGATGAATTCATTACATAATTTTAGAGGGCTTTAATCAAATGACTATAAATAGAATATATCTAACTTATTTTCAACAATTTTTTTAGAAATTTTCTGAATGTACAAAAAATCATTTACCAAAATTTATACAGAATACTCACATAGGGTGGGTCCCATGTGAGTTAAATATTGTTTTTAAAAAATGGGACCCACCCCTATGTGTGTATCTGTATAAATTCTGGTGTTTTTTTATCTGTACATATAGNAAATTTTTTTTTTAACAGTACAAATTTGTGTTACTAACCTCGAGATTTCCCATATCATAATTCCATGGAGAAGAAACCAATGAACAAATGATCAAGAATATCAATGAAATCGCTTCCACTTGAATGAGTTGGAGAAAATCCGGAAACAAATAATCATTAATATCGTCAATTGATTCTCTACAAAAAGATTTGAGACGAAAGCCACGAACCAAAACCAGGAAATAAATTAGAACTCTGCTTTGTACAAAAGCATAATAGCCCGAAAATGGCCAGAACACTCACAGCGGGATGGGGGTGGTTGATTTTTTTTCAATATTTTACTCACATGGGGATAGGGTCCATCCCCATGTGAGTGTTCCGGCAATTTCATTTATGTACAAATGGAAAATTCCTTGTCGAAAGTATTACAGTGTACCCTAGAAGTTTTCTGAATTAGTCATGTTGCAACTAAGGCAAGACAACTTTAGAGATGTACGAAAGTAAAAGTTGGATTTACGAGTCTGATTTCATGATTTATAAACTTTTGTACATACATGAAACATACAGAACAAAGGTAAATGAGAGAGCAAATATAGATTCTTGTCAATTTAATCTCATCGCACAAAATGTCAAGTTAATGGATAAATCTATTTGTGCAATATTTGTTAACAATATTATAGGTAACAAAAATTGTTGATTGAAAAGATAAATTGTATTTTTAACTGTCCAATAATAATATGCTACATAGCATGTACATCGAGCATAATTGCAAGTTAATTGAAAGTATTAATTGGGAATCGAGATATTGTGGTGACAAATAACAATTAGTTCTCGTTTGGCCCTCATTAAATTATAATAATTTTTTATCTTTCTTCTTTTCAATCACATATTTTTCAATAAAATAATATTATGCGTAAAACTAAAACTTTTTCTTTTTTTTAACAATTCATTCTCCAAAAAAAAATACTATTCCAAAAATTATAATACCAAATAGAATAATACTATGTAATCTGACTAGGGTTGCAACCTCAGTTTGTGTGTCGTTAAATGAAATGTGAAAATAAATGAGTCATCTAATTTTATTTATCATTCAATGTAACCATCAACGTCGTCTAAATTGAGGTTAAGCCCCTGTTTGGGGCGCATTATTCAGGTGGAGAGCAGAAAAAAAAAAAAAAGGATCGTTATTTTCAAATGTGTGCCCCAGCTGTGAGATAAAGAGTCAAAACTGGTGGCTGGCAACGATTGGAATTTTTCTAAATATGTAGAATTAATGCTGAACAAACAGGGGCTAAATAGCATTACTCTACTAAATATTGGGGGGCCAAACGGGGCTTACTTCATCCATCACTGTCTACTTTTCAGATAAAATAAAGATTACTGTCAAGTGAAAGCAATGAAACTTGAAGATTTTCAAACGTGAAATCTAGTGGAAATCTTGTAGGCCATGGCGTAGGTACTCAATACTTTTATTCTTCTTTATATACAATACAATAATTCTTATCCATTTTTTCGTATTTATTTTAACTCCCATTTTAGCTCTTCTCAAAGACTTTTCTTAGATTTGAGGTCACTTCAACTATCTTCACGCAACTAGAGACGATAACGGGCTGAACCGATGAGCTCGTGGCTCGTTTATAAGCTCGGCTCGACTCGGCTCGGTTCGACCTGTGAGCTCATGGCTCGTGGGCCGAGTCGAGCTTTGGTTCGCGAGCTTGTCAAATTTTTATTTTTTTAATTTTTTGAAGATAAACCTTTTAAAAAAAAAAATAAAAATTAACCCCCCTCCTTGGACGAGCCCACGAGCCGCTTGCCCATGGGCGGCTCGGCTCGTGCTTGGGCTCGTCATTTGACGAGCTCTAGCCGCCCACGAGCCTACTTTTCACGAGCCGAGCGGCCAAGTCGACAAGCCGTTTGGTCCGTTTGCCACCACTAACCGCAACATTTATATTATCCATTTACTTATTACTCATTTTTATTTATTTATAAAGTAAATTATTTATGAATTCTTCCGAAACGAACACTAAGTTTATATAAAACATCTCACTATGCACTTCTCTATATATATCTCTAGATTAGTTTGTTATTTCAATCAAGTCAACACAATTAACTAAGCACATAAAAAATGAAAAATAAAATAGTATGAATCACATACTACAAATACAAAACACGAACTACGGCAAATTTCTTCTTCGTAATTTATATTTAAACTCCTATAACTAATGGTGTCAATGTCACATACAAACACAATCCGATCACCACTTTTACCCGCAGCAAAATTATTTAGGGCTGGGCAAAATGTCCGAACCGAATCGAGCGGATTTTTT
>CAIGRT010078891.1:0-21271 GCA_903798405.1 Fraxinus platypoda | reverse complement strand
AGAGGGAACGGGAATCAGAGAAGAAGGGATGATTTAAGGTTGATTTAGGGAGGGGGGGTTGGGTGTATATAAATTATTTTTTATAATATTATTATTAATATTTAATTAAATCTAAAAAATCTGTATCTATATATCAAAAATCTGATTTTTGAAAATTAAAGTATGAAATCTGATTTTAGAATTTCAATCTCCAAATGTAGGGGTGAGTGTAATTTCCACTTAATTATATTATATTAGAATTAAATATTTAATAAT
The DNA here is from genome assembly GCA_903798405.1 of Fraxinus platypoda. NCBI lineage: Eukaryota > Viridiplantae > Streptophyta > Magnoliopsida > Lamiales > Oleaceae > Fraxinus > Fraxinus platypoda. Next base: position 21,016 of record CAIGRT010078891.1, on the reverse strand, counting down.
AAATTGATTTAATAATTTATTATTTCATAAATAAAAAAAACCTGACAAACCTGATTTTTGAATTGGTGTAAAGTATACACCTTATTTATGAATTTTTTCCAATTTTAAAATTGTATTAAGCCCATGTTTGATAGAAATTAAAATTAAATTTTTAATAAATTTTAATAAAAATTGATGAAATATGTGATTAAAAATTCGTGAATCTCATTAAAACGCGTTGTGTAAATTAATGGTTAAATTTGACTTTCATGAAAATCTAAATTTTTAATTTCTATGAAATAGGGATAGTGAGATGGATACATAACAGTGATTGAGGTAAATAGCTGGTTAATTTTAAGAAATCGAAGAAATCGAACCTCCCTTTCATCGTTTCCTTCTGTTTATTCTTGTTTTTCTAATCTTCTTCCAAGAAAATACTATGAATAATCTTGGAGTTTTGGGGCAGCAGAAGCGATTTTCTGTGCTCAACCTCCATGTCCCTTCTCACTCCAAGCTCATGCCAGTGGCGGCGCCACTGCCACTGCCACCGTCCCGCCCTCTCTTCAATTCCCTTTCTTGTAAAATTGAATTTCTCATGTCTTCTAAATTGTTCATAGAACCCAACTCTGTATCTCTCGCTCACACCGAGCGTCAGCGTCGTTTAATATGCAAAATGAACAGAAACTCAGGTAACCTTTTCTCTTTTTCTCTGTGTTTAATTATGTATACTTACAGATGGAAAATTTGTTAAGAAAATGTTCTTTTACTTTTCTTATTCTTGTATCGGAATTTTCACAAACATTTGGTGTGCAATTCAGTTTCCTCAGCTGACATTACCATTTTGTTTTCGAATTGTACATTTGGAGTTGGAAATATTGAATTCCTGTTTAATTTTTAGCTTAAAAATCGAGTAGTTCTGAACTTCCAAGGATCAATTAATTGTTTAATATTAGATTCTTTGCCGGCGTGTGCTTGTTTTATTGAATTGCTGGAATTTATTTCTCTCTCCTTTAATCGTGAATGCTTTCTTGGAAGAACTATGTTCAAAATATTAATGCCATTTGATGATCCCTTTACTCAGACATTGTATCGGAGCTCGAGCTCGGGAAGCACAAAGAGAAACAGAAGCCAGAGAAGCGTGTCAATGGCATATTCTGGATTCTACTTATCAATCTTGGAATATATGTGGCAGATCATGTGTTTCAGGTTCTAAATAATTTCTGTCTTCGCTAAAGTCTTTCTTCATATTTATTTATTCTCTTTGATGTTGTATGATTTTTTTTTTCTCGTGTTTTTATTTGCGGAAGTAGCAATCTTTGGAGGTAAATCAAGATATTACAGATCCTAAAAGATAATTCAGTAACTACTGTAATACCTGATGAAGTTTTTGCCTTTTGGAGATGCAATTGTAGTAGTTACCTGACTTTAAAAAATAAATTGATGTACGCAAAGCTATTTGATATGATTCTTAATATTTCGTGATTACCAGACTAGTAAAGCTAATATAAAAAGACTTGTTCTTTTCCAGGTTCGGTGGATAAAAGGCTTGTACTTGTACCATAGCCAACCTGCTTGGCACCAGTTCATAACCTCAACATTCTGTCATTTTAATTGGTGAGATATAGAGCTGTTTCTACTTCTGAAGAGCTTCCAAATTGAAGTACGAATACTGACTAAAAAACAATGATGCATATATTTACCCTCTCTATGATCTCATTTTATATAGTTTTTCCTCCACATCTCTTGCAGGAGTCATCTATCAAGCAATCTTTTTTTCTTGTATATTTTTGGTGAGACTTTTTTCACCCTTTTCTCCAAAAAATTCTCATACGTGGATGCTATGCAAGTAGGGATGTAAATTTAATGTTGTTTTTCGTCCAGGAAAACTTGTTGAAGAGGAAGAAGGAATTTTTGCGCTATGGCTTTCCTATATCTCGACAGGTGTTGGGGCTAACCTCGTTTCATGGCTAATTCTCCCAAGAAATTCAGTTTCTATTGGAGCATCCGGTGCTGTATTTGGACTCTTTGCAATTAGCGTCCTTGTGAAGGTATAGTCAGATTCTATGGTTTGTTAACATTAGCAAGTGGCAGTTCCTATATCAGTATTAACTAGTCTACTTTATATGCAGATGTCGTGGGATTGGAGAAAGATCCTTGAAGTACTTATATTGGGACAATTTGTGGTAGAGAAGGTACTATATTCAATATTTACAACTTGATCAATGATTCATCTCTTTGGTGGCTTCTATTAACTTCTACTTAAACCAGAAGTTTCTCAAAATTTTCTTTTCCTGTATTAAGATCAGAATTACTATACATAAGTGGGTTAGGAATGAAATTGTGAGTTGTTGGTGATGCTTGTAAGTTGTTCTACTACATTAATGAATTTGTGCAAGTGAGAGGTTTATAACTGAGTGTTTTGCTAGAACTTTCGCCGGGCTTTCGATAATTTGATGCTTGCTTGGCATTTCAGGTAATGGAAGCAGCCCAAGCTTCAACAAGCTTAGCAAGCGGTTACAGAGGAGTCTATGGTGTACAAAACGTGAATCATATAGCACATCTCTCAGGTGCCCTTGTCGGTGTAGTTTTGATATGGCTCCTTAGCAGGGTTCCTTCTCCACCGGTGGACGGAAAATAAGATTCACCTTACATTTTTTGTACTAAATTCTTGAAGGTTCCTAAAAATCTTGAGGCAGCTAAAGAGCTACCACTATCTTGACATGATGGAAGACATCAGTTTGAATATTTTTATTTTTATATTTTTGCGGGATGGAGGGTAAATGAAATGCACTTTTCATGTACTATATAGTAGGCATTCTGTAGCTGCACGAAGGATTTAAACAAAGGTAAGACTTGTTTAGTTCGCAGTTAGGAGGGATTGAACAACATTGGATAAAATTATAACTTTTCAACTTATTTTTTATTCAGTATCGTCGAGTTCATCTTATCAAACATGACATATAAGAAAAAGACGAGAGATTAAGGGATGGAATCCCAATTTTCTTTCTATGTACAACAGTTAAGTCATTTTAGTTCCAACCTTGTCTCCATACCAACTTCTCAAGTGAACTAGTGGCTACTTCTCTTGATGTTTCTGCATGCCATTCAGTTCAAGAAAAGTACTGTACATAAGTGTGCAATCTGAGAAGACATGTAGAGCTGCCCGTAAAGTTGCCTCTGGCAAACAATCAGAGCTCGATCCAGAAGCCTACAAGTCAGATTTTCATCATTTTAGTAGCAGAACACATGCTCTGAGCTGAGAACTCAGCTTCTTCTAACACCATTTGACTTCTTTTCATAGGAGCAGCCTACCCCTTATAATCACGCACAATCATGTTCGGAATCTGTAATCTCGAATAAGAAGCATTCTCTGCTTCTTTCTGATAAATTTTCTCTAAGCTCTCGACTGGCATCTTCTGTTGCATTTCTTGTGGATGGACCGTGTTTTGCTTCCTAAAAGTGATCATATTCTATTAGCTTCTTTAGTTAATCCAATATAGCGCCATGCTTCAGCGACCAACAGAACAGTGCATTTCTCAGGTCGAACATTGAATTGTTCCACGAGTAGGATGGTTGCTTCTGCTTTCCACGGCTTTTTGGCTTCTGCATAACCCCAAATTAGGGTTTCAAAAGTCTTCAAATTTGGAGATAAACCACATTCACACATTTTCTCAAATGCCCTCATTGCAGAGTTCAGTGCACCAGCGCTGCACCATCCACTTATGATAGTGGCGAAGATCACTACATTTGGGTGAATACCAGATTCGATCGTGGTATTCAGGAGTTCTTTGGCATTTCCCTGTTCCAAGGCACGAACATAACCTTTGGCAAGAATGCTGTATGCATGGACATCGGGTTTTATGCCGACTTCTACCATGTCATTGAAAATTTCTTTGCACTCAACTATATGAATTAAGCTATTTGTACAACTTGGTTGACAGATTGATGATGTGAAAGTGTTATAATAGTTGAATTAAATGAGAGCTGTGAAAAATGACTTGAAATTGTACCAAGTGTAAATTCGATAAGCTATGATGTAAATCAGGATGTACATGTAACAAGATTGTAACCATATAGTCTGCTGCACTCCAGGCATTCGTAATGGTAAGTAATCACATCTAGTTTAACTCCAAATGTTTCCATCACCGTCAAAATCTATCGTATTGACATCAATGTCAAAAACATATGAAACCAAAGAATAATTTTACGGGGCTCTTTACTAAATCGGGTTTATTTATTTGGGACGTTATATTTTTCAAAAGAAAGCAGGACTGAGCACTCTCTCAATGGCGAGAGATGAGATGAGATACATAGCATTCAAAATCATTTGAATTGTGAATTTTGTTCTTTCACTATTAATATTTCAGTGGGATACTGGTGAAGCAATTATTTATTTATTTATTATTATTATTATTTTATGCTTGTCTTTGCAAACAAGTAAATGACCAACCAACTGCGACATCTACCGTTAATTCTTCTAACAGGGTGTGAGAGAAGCACGATGATAAGGAATTAAACAGAAATCATACAAGAATACTAACCTCGTCAACTCTCTCTCTCTCTCTGTGAAATGTCTAAGAACCCTTTGATCAATGAATTAAACACGACAAGATTCGGATGCACCCCAAGATCCTTCATCTTGTAAACAAATCTCAAGGCATCTCTTATTTTACCTTCTTTGCGGTGTCCAGAGATTATAATGGTCAACGTTCTTTCATTAGGCTGCACATTACTATTCTGCATCTCTAATATCATTTCTTCAGCCTTTTCCATTTGCCCATTTTGAGTATAAGCTGTTGCTATTGCGTTGTAAGTAATGGCATCGGGCTCTATACCAGAAGCTACCATCTTATAAACCATATTCCAAGCTTCACTAATATACTTTTTGTTACGCCATGCCCTGACAAGTACATTATACGTCCTTAAGTTGGGTTTTACATTTTCTTCCTTAGACATCAGTTCCATTACTCTTAAAGATTCTTTGGGCTTTCCAGCAATTCCATATCGTATTATCGAAGTATTGAAAGTGCTAGTAGTCGGTTTCATCCCATGCTCCTTCACCTGCAACAAAGTTCTCATAGCTTCCTCCATGTTCCCCAATTCAGAAAACACATTTACAACAGCATTAAAGAAAACTGAATCGAGCTCCATTCCACTCTCTTGCACTTGACGAATGATTGATTGGATATATTCAAATTGTTTCTGAACTGTCAAAGAAGCTAAAAGAGTTGTGTACGTTACCAGAGATGGCTTATGTCTTCCTTCAATCAAATTATTAAAAAGGAATTGGGCTTCCTGAGGCTTCCTTCTTTCTAAAAGAACATTCTTCAGTTTGGTTCTTGATCGAACCATTCTACAACTATTCTCACTCATACAGAAAGTACAGAGAGTAGACTCCGGCATTGGATACAATCGAATCTTTTCATCACAAGACTTTTCCTTCTATAAGAACAGGTCATCACCATTTTGTCAATGTGAGGTTGAATCAAATTGTTCCTAAGCGGCAAGTTAGCAAACAAGAATTTGTCAAGTAAATAGTTCAATACCTTTAACGGCAATTCTTGAACCCACTCTTTCTTGATTACTGCAGTGTCTATCCCAGAATATACACCCTCTTCGTTGAACTCCCCCCCTATAGCCCATTGTCTTACCTTTAGGATGTCGCCCACTTGAATGTTTCGTCATCATTTAGCTTCACAAAATGCAAGAAAAATTGAGAACTCTAGTCTGGTTCCATGGAAATCGCACAAAGAGTTGCTTATTTGGAATGTCAAAAATAAGTTACTTCCTAATTTCCAAATTTCAGCAGTAACAAAAGTCAATTCTTTTAAAAGTTACTTATTTACTAAGTAACCCTTTTAAACTTAGACAAACATGCTCCAATTGAGAAGATCAGGAGTCATTAGAGCAAGAGATATAGTTGAAAGCTGATAGACAAACATCGTAATCCAATTTTCTTTCTTCCACTTGGGTATGAGATCATGACTATTAAAGGAGAGTCGAGCATTTGCATCCCACTTTTGCTTTCGCTTCTCCAAAATAGTTAGTCAAAAGTTATCTTCGACTAAAACCATGAAAGCAAAATACGAAAAATAACCACATCGGATATCATGCTTACACAAAGCATACATAAATTTGTGGGCGAGTGTAAATGCTTATTAACACGTACATTCTTGTAAGCATATGCCAGCATTTGGTCATATTCAAGTGCAAATATATACGAAAACATCGTGAAGTAAGACTACTAATTATACGACAGGGATAACAAAATGGAAGTACCCTATTACATCATAAGAAAAAGCGAAATTACCAAAAAAAAAAAAAAAATGTGGAATGCATAACATAATGTAGAACCGTAGAATTCACAATACATCATACTTACATTGCATGATAAGTTAAAATATTGAGACTAAACTTTAAAGAGCATGTAAACTTAGTAAATATAGCAATACAGGAAGACTCAATTTTTTGATCATTTGATCTCAACCGGGTGGAAAGCTAGAAGCCGGGAATCAGCTGAGCGAGGGAGGTCCTCTTTAAAATATAGGAATTTAAGCTATGGCTAGAATCTCAACTTCTTTACTAGCTCCTCTCGAGCTTAAATCCAGGAAAACAAAAATACTCTTAAGGGCTAATCGAGCCTACACGATATTATAAAATTTCACCAAGTTAGATTCGCTTTCAACACAGTCCTTGCAAAATTGTCATCGAGTAAGTTATTTATCAGAGAAATTAACTGCAAAAAACCATTCTTAAACATGTTCTGAATCAGAATTTTAACAGGAACCCACCATACAAAACAATGAAAGCACACACTTTGATCAAACAAACCCATTTTCTCGATAATTCAAAAATCAAGAAACCCATCAAGAAATTGGATTAATTCCCCTACTTTGATCATCTTTAACAAATCAATGGAAAACTAATTATATCAAGAAATGGGTCCCCAGTGAGAACATCANCGATAATTCAAAAATCAAGAAACCCATCAAGAAATTGGATTAATTCCCCTACTTTGATCATCTTTAACAAATCAATGGAAAACTAATTATATCAAGAAATGGGTCCCCAGTGAGAACATCACCCCATCAATTTAAACACAAAAAATCGAGGAAACTCAAAATTAACTATGGGAAAATGTTGCAAGTTTCTTGAGAAAACAGTGTGTGTGTTCTGGTACCTGTCTGTCTCTACGTCTGTCTCTACACATTCAGAGAGACGGAGAGAAATAAAGAGGCAGTTTTTTCCTTTTTATTTGCATGTAAGAATTGGCAGAGATTAGGGAAGAAAAATCTTATCCACCTGTAATATTACATGAAAATAGAACAGTTCAAGAATGTTGAAAATCTATTGGTGATTTAGAGGGATTTGTTTTACCAAACTGAATTTTTTTGAAAATGATGATCTTTTCCTTACTCTCAGCTTATAAAATGAGCATTCAAACAATGTCAAGTTCAAGAATCGAGATAGTTTCAAAGGTTTAAACTTCGACGACTACATCTTATGCAAGTGTAAAGTTCAGTCATCAATTGTGATTGACTTTACGTCTTCTTTAAAATACTTGCATTCCCAGTACATAAATAACTCAAAACTATGTTGTGTACTTATTTCCCATTCCATATATCAGTCCCAACTTTGCTAGCTAGCTAGTATCTGAAATTCTACGTATAGTAGGCATGTGCCAATGCGTAGTGCAAAAATGGCAACATATATTTCCCTAGAAACATCAGAGTGAGAGAAAAGAAGACAGTTCTATAAGCAAAAACGCTAAAAATCCCTCTAATAATCCACCAAAGTATCTCATCCGTGAAAATTCGCTTTCTAGATTTTTATCTCAATGTATCAAGGTACCGAAACTGACAGCATTAACTGAAGAAGGCTGAACAGGAAACAAAATAACTCATTGTCACAGCATATTGCACATTCACATGATTTTACGCAGCACTCATCTCTTAGTTTGCAAGTTTTTTCAGTATCATTTTTCTCAAACGTTGATCCCTACACAGAAGGGAATGATATTGATAGGCTGCAACTATACCTTGTCCCGCAAAAACCAATATCACATCTTAATACATGCCTAAGGCAAACCGAATTTGGATAAAGCTGATTGAAATAATGCTGAGAAGGCCTGTGATGTGCTCTGGTCATCGGCTTTGATCTTTAATTGCGCTTTACATGTTGACGAATTAAGCACACACTCCACAAGATAAGTAGAAGGCTCGTCCTCTTTTTGTGCAAAGAAAAAGAACTTGAAGTTCGGGGCTTGACCACCTGAAGCAATGCATTGGATAGAATAACCTTGCATATGCCGAAGAAGAACCTGAGGACTCGATAATGCAGATACTCCTTGTGGGTTCAAGGATATTTCCTGAACAAGACGAAGGCAAGACATGATATAGCAGATTACTTGGAGCGCTAGTGTATGAAAAAGATTATATAGATGTATCGTGATTGCAGAAAATGAGAACTAAACAGGAAGTAATGTCTTAAAAACTCTTTATCAAAAGAAGAGATTTACAGACAAATGTTAAAAAGCACAAGCTTACCCTTCTTTACATCTTGTGCCATCGAAGTTGATCATAGAAGGAATTTACTCCTTCCATCATTTTTGACTAGCTTAACAGGTTTAGGACCCAATGACAAGAATTTATAGATAGAAAATCCCATCTTAGTATATATTAGCTAAGCATGAGTCCTAGTCATCCCAATTTGACTGACTCCCACTGACCCCTTGACAAACCTGGATATAAGAACGTGTATTTTGTCCAGGTGAATTTTTAAATTACTTGCTAGCTTATGATTGGACATGCAAATAATCTTCAAATGGAAAGGGAAGAATACAAGTCACAACTGTATGCGTTTGATATTTAAGGATGGTGGTGATGAACAGTGATCTTGGAGAAAGAGACAGATAAATCTGAGCTGGGCAAGGGGTTGTCTTACATATTGAATTTCAGGAGTTCCCTTTATCCTTTTGAGATGCTACTTAAGAGAACTACAATAGAAGACTGTACAACTACTTTTGCCTCCCTATATTTGGTGCCACATAATCTGGAGTCCGAGAGAGAAATGTGTGTGCAAATTGACACAGAAGCAAAGGTCACAAGTCACATGGAAAACGAATTAAAAAAAGTCAAGCTATGAATATTAACCTGGGATGCTGCTACTGGGAGTTGGCGCCACTTCTGCTGAAAACTGTTGGGATCTAGAACAGCTTTAGCATTAAGCTTCAGAGCTGGAGGCAAAGGAGTGGGACTAGGCGCAACTGGCAATCCTAGGCCAAATAGGTCATCAATTGCCAAGCTGGCAGGCGCATTTGCCAGAGGTGGTTGGTCTAATGATACAAGGTCTTGTTGAGCCTGTAAAGCACCTACCATCCTCGAGCCATCATAAGAAGGAGCATTATATGCAGAACTGTTATTAATAGAACCATGATTTTCTTCCTTCTCTGAAGTACTCAACAGCAAATCCTTGTCATTTTCCTCAACTCTCTGAGCAGGAACTACATTATTCGCCAAATCTGTGTCAATAGACAGATTGCCAAGTTCTTCAGAGAATGCAAATGGCCCTCTATGTTCCTTATCAGTGAACATGTATGACGGCTGCAAGAAATTCTCATTAGTTACCACGTGCTTCAGATACATAATGTATTTTCTGTATCCATAATCGACAGACAAATATTTCTGAATATTCTATTCTCAGACGTGCATGTGTGTTAACCATTAATGTTCAGTATTTAGCCTGTAGAAGTGAATCTGAACTATAATATACATGTAACTGGAAATATTCAGTCTTCTTGGATTTAAATGATTTTCTTATCGGATATGAAGCTAATGGGTCATCAACAAAGATCTGTCAGCAGTCCATCTTTGTCTTTATATAATGTAAATTACTAAGGTTACTGTCCGATTGAAATTAATGTTAGGTGCTACACAACTTCCAAAAGATATCGGAATAGAAGTAGAGGTACCTTCTGATATACAACAGAGAGACTGTTGAATTCATCAAAGATACGATCTTTGACTTCACTGCTTTGAGTATCTGCAAAGACCGAAACAGCTTGCTTTGGAGGATTTACGACTCGTTCAGCTACAGATACATCGTACTTTAAAAGCCTATAGTAGAACAAGGCCCTATCGTGAACATCCTGCAACAATCTGGAAGTTAACAATCATTCTTACAGAAACTAAGCAAAAGTCTAGTAAAAACTTCAAAATGTGATCTTTTAACTTCCCAGAAAATCATGCAAACAATACAGACCTGATGAAAATCAGCCAGACCAGCAGCTAAAGCAGCTCCCAGGGCCTTCTGAGTCTCTGGTGGCCTTCTTAAGAAACACTTCATTATTGCTGTAAGAAGATGTAAACGAACCTGTTCACACAGGAAACTAGTCACTTGAGAAGATGTAGTAGACATCTGATTATGCCTTATTGCCAAGCAAACAAACAAGTTAAAAATAATCATTAATACCACTAGTTATACTTTCTCATTTTCTAGCTAGAAACTTATCCTATGTTTGGCCCCCTTTTTTTTCAAAAATTCATTTTTCAAAACTCATTTTCAACCACAAATTCTCCTATAAAATAATATTACAAGTAAATCGAAAAGTTTTCCTTACTTTTTAACCACACAATCTCCAACAAAACACTATTCAAAAATGGATTTTTTGGCCCAAAAATGGGGCTCAAACAAGAGCTTACTAGAGGGAAAAAAAAATAGCAACTACCTTACTCTGTCTCATAACACAAAGTGCTTGTATCAAATAGAAACGCACAACAAAAATGTTACTTGCCACAAACTACAATTAATTGGAGTACTACAAGGCACCACCAAGAAAAACCATGAGCTAACCAAGTATGGAGCGATAGAGTGGTACCATTAAAGAAATCTAAAAGAACAATAAAATATACTCGAGGAAAATCAATAACACGGGATAATGCCAAATTATTACCTCTGCAGAGTGCTCCTCATCCCAGTTTTCAATAAGACTCTCTAAAATGTATGGAGCATCCTGCATATCTTGAGCATACTCCCCTAGCATCCAAATAAGAGCTGCCTTGGCTTTGGGTTCCTGAACATTTTTGCTACTGATATTCCCAACAACTGCTATACAGTCATGACTCCATTGAGGATATTTTCTGAGAAGATCTTTTACAAGCACCTGTAACAAGAATTCTCAATTTTATTAAACTGCCTTAAATTAAGAACATTACGGTGCTACATTACTGAATTGTACATAATATATAAACGGTTAACAATCAGTATATCCCAAGTCCAGGGCATCTGAACGGAAAAATGAGATGCTTACCAGAGTTTCGGCAGTCACATGTTCCTTTTCCATTTCCAGAAACTGAAGCAGCCGATCAACAATGGCATTTACATCATACTGTTGCAATGCTATCTTGCCAACAGCTCGAATTGATTCTCTTGCCATTGGGATGTCAACATTTGCGGCATATTCGCATAGTTCAGTCACTAAAACGGAGTAAAAAGGTCACACGTTAGTCATGCTCAAAAAGGTAAGGATCACCACCTGTGGCCATAGAATGATTAGAAAGAAGGGCATTGTCTAATTTCAGTGCACAAGGTTATGCATTCATGCAGCACCATACCCACCTATGTCATATGTATTGCTCTCATTTGCCACAGCAGTCAACATTTCTAGCTTTAATTTTTTGACATAAAATGGTTCATTGTATTGACAGTAGAAATGCTTGTAGTCTGAAGAGAATATAAATGGTGCACGCATCACTAGTAAATGTAGGTGGCTTAATACTGCATATGATTGCTCGGGACTTCCTGAGCTCACTAGAGTGAGCAGAGGGGATTTGATACGTTCATACACCTGACAAGGAAGTTCAATAAAAAATTCAAGAGTAGATAAGGATAATTGTAAGGGAAGCAACAGGATACAGATCAATTTTTGCAAATGAATTAGTACACTGATGATATAAATCATAGTATATATTTCTGTTCTTTGATATGTTAACTTGTGAAATGTCATAAAAGCATGTCAACAAAACTAATAATACACAAGAAAAATAAATTCAGCAGACTTAATGAGGTAATATTGTGCCACGGAGAGCACCATCTAAAACAGCATCTGGCAAAGAAAGCTTTACTGCAAATGGAATTACATAAATTTACAGAAGCTGTAAGAGAAAACTTCATATATGGTATACTTGAAGGGCTAAGAATTTGGAATGAGGACATTGGTAAAATTGATTTAATTGTATACAAGATTTGAGGATGATACTTGGTTGTGATGTGCACCATTATAGCAGGACTCAAAACTGTGCAGAGATTAACATCTGTAAAATATCTTAAAACAATTCATGCATTTGCGGATCACACCGTGCAACGTACAGAACGAGAAAAATTTTATGGAGAATAAGAAGATGGCATGATAACTTGAAAATATTCTATTGATGGTTTTACAATGCAATGACTAACCAACTGTAAGGGTGTTACTTCAGCTGTTCTCAATTAATAATCGTGTGTCAAAAGAAGCAATGAGATCTAAAAGTGTATAGGGACTTCCACTTAGAGAACCAAGAGGTTTAGATTCAAGCCTAATACATGTCAACAAGTAAATATTCAACACTGTAAAAACAGAAACACAGATCGTGAGAATACTCTTTTTGGCTTCCAAATCAGAAAATGGAAGTTTGGATAAGTAAATTCAATGAAAAAGCACCAAATAAAACAAATTTCAACATCAATAACGGAAAATAAGATGACATTTAAGAATGAAAGTTTTATGCACCTGTTGATGAACATCTGTCATGGATAGGGTCAATTGTAGAAACACCTTAATGGTTGCCAAAACAACTGCACCATTTGCATGTTGAAGTCTATCTTCAAGAAGATTCATGACGTCAAATATCTCATTGCTATCAGAGGGAACATACTTAGCAACCAACTCCAGAACAATACATTGTGCCCATTCACTGAATTCTTTGATCCTGTACACAATCAAGTGGGAAGTTAGATACTTTGTTTTGGCGAAGATATATCTGACAAGGTCTCTGTATCTATGTGTCCGTGCATGCAAGCATGCGAATGTGTGTGTTTGTGTATGTGTGTGTGTGTGTGTGTGTGTGTGTGTGTGTGAGAGAGAGAGAGAGAGAGAGAGAGAGAGAGAGAGATGATCTTATATATGATAAATANTGTGTGTGTGTGTGTGTGTGTGAGAGAGAGAGAGAGAGAGAGAGAGAGAGAGAGAGAGAGAGAGAGATGATCTTATACATGATCAATACAATTAGTGAAGTCACTAGATATATTTGACTACCAAGACCACAAATATAGCACAGAAACCAGGTATTGTCAGTGTCTGTTGTATGCTGAACAATTAATAGGAGCTTATCAATTCGCAGGACTGGTGCTAATTTTTATCATTATGTGTGTAGATACACAGAGAAACGGATGTTACAGCAATTAGAAAATGAGAAAAGGAGATAAAATATAAGAAACAAAGTTTTTGCAAAGAGATTGAGAAGGCAGGATGCTTGTGTGTCGTCGAGTAATATTCCATCTCTGAGAGGAAACAACTAAAGCATTTTCTGATGTCCTCTAGTAATAAACTAACCAACAAGGTACCTTCTTTTGACAAGACAAGAAAAAATTAACAGTTATGGGATGAAGCTGGCAAAGGGTCAGTTACGAGTTCAATTTACTGGTAGCGGAGATCCTTATTATCACTAACTCTGCCTCGTTAAAATATCATTTTGCGAAAAAGAGAGCAAAGCAGGGACCTCTTGAGGTAATTATTTCTTGTTCTCAATTAAGTAACCTCTCAGGAAGCCCCGGGCAATATAAATACAAGGAACAGCTTGCCCCATATGGAATGTCGTCGAAAAAAAAAAAAAAAGACTGTTCCTATACATACTGACTTCCAACTGTAAAAAAGAAATTGATGCAACCAACAATGATCCTATTGCATACCTATTTAGAAAGTAGTATATAACTGGCTTGCTAAGCAACATTTCTCTCTCCCTTGCCGCTTCTTCAGATGTACTTGCTTCCAGACCCCAGATCTCCTGTAGAGAAGTTAAACAGTTTGCAACTACCTGATGAAACAAAAGGACGAAATTTGATAATTAGAAAGGTCATAGATTTATGTACTTTGAAGAAGTTTTTGTGACAAGTATCTTGATTCATTAAAATTAAATAATTGCAATATATGTTGGACACTAATTTAAACATTAGAACCAGCATCTATAAGAAGATATATAAGCAAATAAAATCACATGTAAGCAGTCTACCTGAGCATCCTTGTCATTAAGCATTAAATGCTTGAGCGTAGCAGGAAAATCAGCATCCAAGCAAGTCGGAGCCGAAATATGGTATAACTTGAGAACCCCAACAGCTGCAACCATCCGCACGTAACTATTTCCATCCTTCAACCCATTGCCCAAAGGCCCCACCAAGTACTCCACCAAATTTGCGACACGTAGTGTACACAAACTCCTTAAAGCCAAACCACGAATCATAGGATCCTCATCCTTGCAATCCCTTTGAAGGAAATTAATTGTCAAAAGCGCGAGATCTGGATTGTTCTTTGCATAATTCCCAACGTATAAATAACACATCTTTTTTAGCACTATATCCGAGGTTGCCGAGCACATCACCATTTCGCTAAAAACAGCTGACACATCAATCCCAATAGTCATGTATGAAATCACCTTCTTGAAAAGTTCCCTCTTTGAATCGTCCGTTCCAGGAGCTCTGCTCCCTGCTAGTTGCCGGAGCTGCATTTTCACATCCGAAACTTCCCCTTTTCTGGCCAAATCAAAATAAGGGTTAGACTTTCGAGAATTACTACTGTTTGTATTTTCAGGTGTCTGGTTGCGAGGAAAAAAGATGGAAAAATTCATTATTTTTGCCATTTGCTCGACTAATCTTTTTCAGATATCAAATTCCACGCCCCCAAAAACAAAAGAGAACAAAACTGCCGGAAGTCTAGTGAATACTGATCAGTGGGTCTATCAGCGAATTAAACGCATACGGACGTAGAAGAGACTCGCGATTGAAAAAAAATCCTTTCTTTCCCTTCTTTCACTGAATTTGGGGGTTAGGGGGTGACCTGTGGACACGCGGTTACATCTCTTTACACACTTGACTTTCAGAAATCAATCTAGTAAAATTAAACCTCCATTTCATTAATTCCCACGCGTTTACACAAACTTAATTATGAATAATTTTTTTTTTTTTAGTGTTTGGTACTCAGTGTACCATTCAACTTCATCAAATTCTCCGTCTAAAATGCAATAAAATATAATAAAAAATACACACACAAAACACAATGGAGAAAGGGATCTAGCTAATACCCGGAGGGTTGAGAGGGTGAAGAGGATTTCTGAGATTGAGCTGGAGGCGCCATTTCTGCTCGATCGAATTTAATTTTCAATAGATTGGTTAATAAAATTCTACGGAGAATTCAGTAATTAGGAAGTGGATCTTGACTGAAATGGATCTCCTCCACTAGATTTTCAATTCATCGCAAATCAGAACAGAGGTTCTTACTTTTATTTTCTTTTTTATATTTTTTCTCCTTTTTCGTTCAGATATATTGGAGGAGGTGAGCTAATTAATTACACTATCCGTCCCTGTAATATCTCGAATATTTACGAATCAACCCTTCAACTTTATCAAAAAAGGTCCTCTACAATTAAAAATAATAATCTTACTGCTTATTTAATAGTGCTTATAGAAATAAAAATTATATTTAATCCATTTAAAATTACGTAAAGAACCTTTCTAAATTAGTATTATCAATTCAAACAAGTCAAATAATTTCAATCTAGGATAATCACCACAAAACAATCAAAATTAACTTAAAAATAATGAAAATCACTTCAACTTTACCAAATTCAACATACACAGTACTAATGGATGATTTAAGATCTATGAACAAGTGCATTTTAATAAACATCAATAGTCTCATTTACTGACTCAAACAAAAATATTATGTAATTTCCAATTTTAATAGTAGAGAAAATAAGAACAATTATGAAATTAAGTAATTAACTTCGTCGAATAGTTTAGTATAATCTAGTTCTATTTATCGAGCATGGAGGATAATCCATATGTATCACTACCTTGAGGAGACGCAAGAGAAGGAGAAATGATTAGGTTGATTAAAGGTTGAGCTTCCTTACCTCTCACATTTTAGCGTTCTGGGCCCTTGAAAAAACAAAGAAGCCAACATCCCTTTGCTCGGTAGTGATTGAAAGCTGTAGATGCTACTTAGAAAACACCTTCCGTGTACATGAATTGGTTGAGAGAGATGAACAGTGTTGGGTTTTTAAGTTGTTGGCAACCTTTAGAAAAAAATATTATTTATAAAAGAGTTTTAAAATTCAAATAGTCTATTGGAAGGTTGTATAGATGAATTAGGAGACCTTGGGTTCTGTTATGGAACAAGAAGAAACAGTTGCAGGATTTATGCTAACATGTCGCCAAGCTAATGCTCAAGCATCCAAAACAAAATCAAGGTCGCCCGTCTATCGCTCGAGCGACATACCGTCGCGAGCCTGGCACTTGAGCGACGGTGTTTCCCGTGAAACCCTAGTAAATATGGTTGGTTGAACATTTTTTTCGAGAATCATATCTATCCTATACTACCACAAAGCCTAGATACTATATATACCCAAGCCCCACTTCGTGAATATGGTTGGTTGAACATTTTTTTATAAGAGACATCTTACATATTATTCAATCTTCTCTTAATTCAACCAAATTATTGAAAACATCAAATCCACATAATTAAAACACAAAAACACATACTTCCGCATAATTTTTCAGAGTTCTGAAGATCGAGAAAGGTGACCAAAGTTTCGATTGGAAGAGAACGAGGAGTTCTCAAGTGATTCGCAGGAGATAAACGATTCCAGAAAGTTGGGAACTGGTGCAAGAGAGCCTGGCAATTACAGTTAGGAAGCCAAAAAGTATTATGGTTTAGTCGAGTCTGAACAGCCTATAAGTCTTTATCGTTTATAGTGGATGCAAATGGCTTGGGCTCGAAGTTTTTATCTCGGGAGGGGTTTTCTCCGTATCAAGTTTTTGGTGTTATTTACTTTTCTGCAGTATATCAATTGTAGTAATTTAACTTAGGATAGTATTGCATGTGAATTCATCTCGATAAAATTAATAATTATGACTTGTTGTCTTTATTAATTGATAAATTAAATTCCGCATAAAACATCTATTCACCCCTACTCTAGGTGTTAGTTGGGTTGAACGTCATTATTTTCAAATAGTATCAGAGCCTCAATTCAATTCCTGACCCTAACTTAATCTAGATGAGCCAGTCTCTTTTCGTGCCTTCGTATTTTGACGGAATTAATTATGCATATTGGAAGGTTAGAATGTGAGCATTTCCTAAGTCTCTGGACGAGCGAATATGGGTTAGTGTACAAAATGGTTAGATTGCCCCTTCTAGTACTGTTTCCGGTGTGGTTACTTCTACGGACATTTCTGTTTGGACTAAGGACGACCTAGCTGAATGTAACTGAAATAATAAAGGACTTTATGCCCTATTTATGACTGTGTTTGCCGAAGAGTTTAGGAGAGTTTTGATGTGTGAGATATCTAAAGAAGTTTGGGTTATTTTAAAGACCACACACGAGGGAACCAAAACTATAAAGAACTCCAAACTGCAGATGTTGACCACTAGATTTGAAGAAATAAGAATGAAGGACGATGAATCATTCAATGATTTCTATGTAAAGTTAAGTGACATAGTGAACTCTAACTTCAACCTATGTGAGAAAATTTCTGAGTCTAAAATTGTTTGAAAATTCTTAGATCCTTACTTGAGAGGTTTAGATCTAAGATCACTGCTATTGAAGAGAACAATGATTTAGATGCAGTTAAGCCCCTGTTTGGCCCCCATTAAATTCCATTACATTACATTAATTTTTTTTCTCTCTTTATCTCAACCATACATTCATCAAATAAAATAATAATACACACAAATCTAAAACTTTTCAACCACACATGTCCCATCAATCACTATTCTAAAAATTTTCAACCCCCCAAAAATGCCAAATAATGGGGGCCAAACAGGGGCTAAGATAGAGGAACTTGTAGGATCCCTCTAAACCTATGAACTCACAATATCTCAACCGAAGAAGAATAAGTCTATAGTCTTGAACACCGTTAAGGAAGAAAAGCATGATTCTACTGATACTGAGACTCTTAGGGATGAGGAGATAGTTTATTTTGTTAAGAAATTTCAAAAAGTTCTTATGAGTAAGAAAAAACCTCAAGAGAGAAAGAAGGGTGCGACTAGTAAGTTCAGGAAAGACAAGTGTGATAAGACTAATACTAGGAGTTCGAGTAAGAAATCTCAGTCAGTTAGATGTCATGAGTGTCATAGTTTTGGTTACTATAGGAATGAATGCCCTAGCTATAAGAAGAACCTAAATAAAGAAAAAAGTAAGGTAATGGCTATGTCACTTACTAACGACGAGTCCAGTTCTAGTGACCAGAATGATTCTTCTAGTAGTGAGAATTAGAGGAACTATATGGCCTTTGTTTCTATAGTTAAGAGTGATTCAGACAAGGACAGTGAGAAGGTTGAGGACGTAAAGCATAGGGAGGGTTCTGAGGAAGACTCTGAGGATGATACTGAGATTCATGAGGCATATAATCAGTTATTTGAGGTGATTATTAGGATAAAAAATATAAATAAAGCTATATTGAAGAATGTTAATAAACTTAAGCTAGAGAGAGAAAGACTCATAAAGACCTTCAGGATTTTACTAAAAGCCTTAGTGAGTTAAGACTTGTCAATGAGAACTTAGAGGCTAAGGTTAGAATCCTAACAAGCAACCTTGAGAAATCTAATACTCAACTCCATTCTTTCTTAAGTGGTTCTTAGAAACTTGATAATCTATTAGGGATGAACAAGTCGGTTAGGAATATGAGAGATCTAGGATATGTTCAGACTGATAATAATACTGCTAGTATATCCGAGACCACGTTTGTCCCAGCCACAAATCTAGGAATGTTGTAAATCCTGAACCTAAAAGGCAAGGGTGTCTTAGGACAGAGGCCTACTAGATAACATTCCAACTGACCCAAAAACTAGTATCAACAATCATGTAGTTTTGAACCTAGGTTTATTCCTACGTGTCACAATTGTGGTGTGATAGGACATACAAGGCCTAGGTGTCACAAACTTGTGAATATGAATATAAGTCATGATATCTCTGGCAAGGTTAACTTCCTTACCAATTAGGTTAGCTACTTGACTGAGATGATGACACAATTGACTAGGATTACTTCTACTTCTAGGAAGGTGTGGGTAAAGAAAAGTGATCTCCCTATGTATGATGAACAATTGAACTGTTATGTTGCTCATGTTGCACTTAAAGCAAAAAATGACTCTATGTGGTATCTTGATAGTGCATGCTCTAAACATATGTGTTGTAATAAAGCATTGTTCTCTACTCTTGACGATTGGAATGGCAGTATGGCTACTTTTGGAGATGGTGCTACTGCACCTATTGTTGGTAAAGTTACCGTCAATATATCTGAATTGCCTACTATCTCAAATGTGCTTTATTTGAAGGGTTTAAAGTCTAACTTGTTAAGTATTAGTCAAATCCGTGATGCTAATTTTGAGGTTAGTTTTGTCTAGAAAATGTCCACTGTTTATGATTCTAACAGTAACGTTGTCATATAAGGAGTAAGAACTTCTGACAATTGTTATGTAGTTCTTTCTAATTTCAAATATGTGTGTAGTAGTGCTAAGATTGATATAACTTGATTGAGCTTTGGTATCAAAAGCTTGGTCATATGAACTATAAAATTTTGTCTAAGTTAGCTAAGAAGGAACTTGTGAATGGTTTACTTAAACTTGAAAAAATTGAAAACACTATTTGTGGATCATGTCAACAAGGTAAACAACTTAGAGTAAATCATAAGCAAAATTCTAACATCTTGACAAATAGGCATTTAGAATTACTCAATATGAACTTAATGGGACCATCTAAGACTGTGAGCCTTGGTGGTAAACATTATATTTTAGCTGTAGTCGATGACTTCTCTAAATTCACATGAATTGAGTAGTTGAGAGAAAAATCTGAAGTTTTGAACCTAGTTAAATCCTTATGTAAGAGACTTGAGAATGAGAAATATTCTATCATAACTAGAATTCAGAGTGATCATAGGAAAGAGTTTGAAAACTCTAACCTTGAGAATTTCTTTTTGGAGGAGGGAGTCCAGTAAGAGTTCTCTTTACCAATTACTCCACAACAAAATGGTATAGTTGAGAGGAAAATAGCATACGAAGTTCTTTACCCTAGGGCGATACTTCATGGTAAGGGTCTAGCAATGATTTCTAAGGTGAAGCCATTAACACTGCTTGTCATATAGTGAAAAGGGTTTACCTTAGACCTAAGACTGAAAAGATACCTTATGAGATTTGGAAGGGTAAAAAAGTCTACTGTCAAATACTTTCGAGTGTTTGGTAGTAAGTACTGTATTCTGAGAGATAGAGAGAACTTAGGCAAATTTGACTCTAAGAGTGATGGAGGAATTTTTCTAGGATACTCTAGGAACAGTAAAGCCTATCGTGTGTATAGTTCTCATACACGAGTTGTGATGAAGTCCATAAATGTTATGATGGATGACACTTTTAGTGAATGGGAGATTGGGATGAGTTAGATCACATTAGTATAGATCCTATCAAGGTGATTGAGCCTAAAGAAAAATCAATTCTCGAACCTCCACACTCACCTAAAGGTTTAGACACTCCAAATAAGGAATCATCTCCTAACACTAGTTCCAGCTTTCCTAATGAACCATCTCCTAGTAAAACTTTAATACTTCATGTGGAACATTCACCGAGTGATAAATCCAAACCTCTTAAGAAACCTTCTTCTAAAATTAAGTCTAGTAATCCTAAAGTCAGCATCATTGGGGATTTAGAAGAATAGATGAGACTATGCAAGAGGGTATTAAATAACTTGACAATTCCTAGTTATGTATCCCAGATTGAGCCAAAAAAGGTAGAAGAAACCCTTAG
>CAIGRT010078858.1:0-21521 GCA_903798405.1 Fraxinus platypoda | reverse complement strand
ACAAAGTGTGGAACCCTCTTTTCAACATGTGGGAACCCCCTTTTTCATGTCTCTTTAGGTCTATTTATACTTTCCTATACTTTCTTGGCCAATTTGGAGTCTTTTTATAGGATTCTCGCTGCCCAAAAGCAAAAACCTAACTTGTGCGGCATAGCGCCTAAGAGCTAGGATTCAGCGCCGCGTCAAAAATTAGGGCAGGGCCTGGGCGCTACTGCAAATCTATTTTTTTTTGGGTAAAATAGTGCATGGGCGCTAGGTTGTAGCGTCCGGGCGCTGTGTCGCTGTTATGAATTCTGCGCCCTTTTCAATATTTTTGTCATAATTTTCTTTTTTGATATCCGATTGAGGTAATTCAAGATGCGTTGGAAATCTAACTCAAAGGGCTAAAACTATTCTTTAGAAATAATCTTCAAATTCGATCGTTTGCTATGTCAAATATGGATCACAATATGTGTCTAAAAACCGATGCATAACTCTTTCAATCCTAAATTGATCTGTGATCATATTTTGACGATATTTTATATCTTTGACATATTCCTTTATCCAATTGACTTCTAGTACTCTTGAATCATCATCGTGAGGTTCTAGACAACTTTTGAGCATTTGCNGTCTTCCTTTATCCAATTGACGCCTAGTACTCTCGAATCTTCATCGTGATGTTCTACACAACTTTTGAGTATTTGCATTTCAGTCCCCCAAACTTTGGATCTTGCCTCTTTTTCGCTAATTTTGCATTCTTTTCTCCAATTCTTCATCATCCATTGAGTTTCACCTAATAACACATTATATCATAAATTAGGTTATAATCTCATTAAAAGAACCACAAAATGTCATAATTTGGAGCCCGAATAAGTGTATAAAATGGACTTATCAAAAAGCCATAATGATAATAAACTATAAAGAATTAAAAAAGTATACTAAATTTGATGGATACTTTTTACCAAATAAAAAAGTCCTAATAGACCTTGTAAAAGGAAAATAATATTATTCTAAATTTGATTGTAAATCAGGATTTTGACAGATAAAAATAGAAGAAGATAGTATACAATATACAACATTTAGTACATCTCAAGACAAATATGAGTGGTTAGTAATGCCTTTTGGATAAAAAAAAATGCACCTCAAATTTATCAAAGAAAAATGGATAATGTATTTAGAAAATTTAATGAATTTTTAATAGTATATGTTGATGATATATTAATATGGTCTAATAATAAGGAAGAACATAGAAATCATTTAATACAATTTATAAATCACCTTTCCTTTAAAAGAGAGGATGCTAAATTTACTATTCATACCGTGCCCTCTCTTTCACACTTGAACCGGTTCTCCTACAGTAGACAAATCACCTTTATAATCCTATTATATCCCCTTCCACTTAAAAGAGTGCATGTGAGATCACTGTTCATTTTTTAACCCTCCTGTTCACACTGAACGACCCTTTAATGTTGACTAACTGATATAGCTCAAAATATCTGGCCGCAATCGTTGAATGTGGAGGTTACTATTCATTTTTGAAAACCTTGTTTGAATTGAAAGAACCCATAGCAAACGCTTTTGATATTCCTCCGTGCTATGCGTTCACGCTACTGTAGCTAAATCCTCCTCTGCAGTATCCCTCCTTCTCTCTGGTTTGTCTACAGTACAACTGGCTTTTTCTACAGTAGAACCGACTACAAAATATCTTGTTTCTCCCATGCATATATAAGGTATTGCAGTGATTATAATTTTTTTTGTAAAATACCTTTCTTCTAATAACTCTCTCACAAATTGCGACAATCATTTTCACATTCCTCTATGATTCGTCGTCTCCGGCTCTAATTTATCTTCAATTTTAGCATTTTGTTCTTTTGTAGGAAGAACTCCAGTTTGCACTATGCAGAGCTCCTTCTGCTTGCACTATACAGTGAATACTGTAATGTACAAATCATTTACCATTATGCATGCACATACCATATTTGATATTTCTGTCACGTGTTATTCCTTTTCAAGTAGAATCTGAGGTTATATGTAAGCCAATTAAAGTAGACAGAGGTCAAACGTAAATTAAATAACCAGCATTTGCTCTCAGGTATTTTGATCTTTTTGATGAAAAGAAAAACGGTGTTATCGAATTTGAGGAATTTATCTATGCACTCAATGTGTTCCATCCCTAAAATGAATTTTATTTGAAGGGTTCCATTCTTGCATCTAAAGAGGCACGTATGTATGTATTTGGGTTGAAGCGGGTTAGAAAAAAAGATATGAATGTTGGGAATATTATGTAAAAAAAAAATGTTAAATAATGTATATTTAGTAGTAATGGTAGGGAGAATATATTTCTTCATAATTGGAAATGGAGAATAAAAATACGCGTCAAAAACTAACAATGAATGTATCGAAAATAATTTGTGTTGTTTAAATTAAAATTGGTTGTCTTTTATAATCTTGTTGCGACATAGACGAATAAAATAAGTATAATTTAGAAGTTTAGATAATGTAATAAATATTTTGTATTTATTTATTTAATTAATAGTTTAGTTAATACAATTAGGATTCATCTTTAACGCTTAAGTTTTTAAATTTTATCGTGTTGATGTTCAGGCAATTGAAAAGGAAGTATAGTTTTTTGAAATGTGAAATTTTTTTTTTTAAATAAAATGGTTTGGTGAACTCCCCGTGCGCGCACGGGGAGACACCATCTTCCCGTGAGCGCACGGGGAGAGGTGAACTCCCCGTGCGCGCACGGGGAGTTGGGGAGTTCAATTCTCCCCGGGGCGCACAGACTCTTCTCCCCCACTTTTAAAATCCCGATTTCAATAGAAGTCTCACACCAAAACCCTATCTGTTGCAATCTCATATCTTAGTTTTCGTTTCTCTCTCATGAATTTGGCATCTGAAGAACCAATGTCGGTTTTCCTATATCGAAGGCAAGCTATCAATACCTGCATATCCTACATTTTTTCTTATTCCCGGGCGATGCGAACCAAATCCTAAACTTCTTCACCTCCTTTATTTTTGGATTTCTTCTTCGTTATCATAATTCGAATTTCATTTTTGCAGTCACGTTGAAGGTCATCTGATTTTGAGGACCCAAATCCATTGAAATTGGTACGCACAGTTTCTTTTTTTGTTTTTTTTAATATATTTGTGCAATTTTAGCAATATTGAGCATTTTATTACCTAGATTTGTATTTTTGTTTGGGAATTGAAGGATAAATATATACTCAAATACTGAATTTCACACAAATCCTAATTCGCCCCCCTAACTCTCCCTCTGTAAGGGTGATTCTGAATGTGGGTGTCACATTTGGAGAATTTCGCGAGTTTGGAGGAGGTTTCGATGGCAAAGGGGGAGATTTTGAGAGATGCAATGCCAGGGGACATTTGTGTTTTGAATGCTGATAACCCTCTTGTCACGAGTCTTCCTGTCCCCATGGGTGTCAACAAGGTTGGTGAGATTTCAACTTTAAACTTTTGATAGCGTAGTTACTTGGTATGTATGCTTCTGGTGTGCATGACTGAAAGTTTTTTTCGATTAAAGGGTCGACGAAACATGAATTTGGAAAATAGACAGGATCTAATACAAAAGAAACATTTCTTCATTTTCTTCGAAAAATGTGAAGGTATGTTTGGCTAATTGGTAGTTGGTTAGGGTAGAACCAAACTCCAAAGGAAAAGAACTTGCCGTTGCTAGATTAATTTCTCAACAGTACCTTCTTCGAAAAATATGATGCTTTATTTTGTTGGATCCTCTGTACCAACATTCTCTAATTAATAGAAATTTTAACGGATAGACTCATGAATAAAATCAACAAAACCATGAGCAGCGACGTACCAAAATTTAACTTCCAGAAAACAGTAAGTTTGAATTAGAAAACATTATGACATTTGGTTACATCATAATGACCTTTTATACAATTTTAATTATAATAATATTCTATCCAGCATTTTTCAATTGGATTGTACAGAAAACAAATACAAGTAAATAGTTGTCTATATATTGGAATTCAATTGACCAAGTAAAGAAGAGAGTGGCTTCATTTTTTATTTTTATGTTTTGTACTCATTGATTGCATCAAATTAGTTTTCTATTTGTTACACATCTTTTCCCTTAAGCATTGCTACAGGAAACGGTATGCCATCTATACTGCGTTCTAATGATTCACGACACAATAATTTCTTCGAACAATAGCCATTAAGCATTCATTTTGTTATTCTTCTCTATTAATTTATGAGATACCCTCGTATACTTTTCCTTCAAAAATACCAGCTGCATAGACTGTTTGCTTCATTATTTGTTCAGGATTTAACATTATAATTGAGTTGCCTAGATTGACCTTCTTGAAAAGAACAAATCTGTTAAGTGGAAGAGCCGGCTGAGGTAAACTTTTTGCATAACTAATTTACATTTCCATATTCGTCTAATCAAAAAAATTCATTCTAACAGATAATTGTTAGGAATGCTTAATCTCTTCAGAGCTATTCTGCTCATCTACTGTTTTCAAACAATGACATATATTTCACTGTTTCGAAAAATAGAAGTCCATTTCCTATTATGGGCCTCAATCTGTTCTTAAGGTATGTTTCACTTACTCTGTTTGGTATTATATGTTATGCTCATTTACAACTTGTGCTCCTGATTAACTTGCAGACTACTAATTGGTTTTCAAAACCGCTCACTAACTACTTCTGTAGCCTCCCGCTACCGATTTGTGAGTACCCTTTATTCATTAACACCATTATTGTTACATTCTAACAAGTTCAATATGAAAATGAAACCCATGAAAGGGAAAAAATTTAATTTCATGGGTTTTGACCAAAAATCAAGAATCTACTTGTCACAGTCCGTCAATTTTTTCTTTTTTTTGGGATCCCTTTATTTTTTAATATTCTTTAATTAAGATTTATTATTTTGATTCAATCGGGTGATTGTGTTGGGAATTGCTTCTTTAGGATCCTGTAGTCAATTTTTGATTTTTATTGCTTGTGGCTTGTTATGCTTGATGAAACAATGCAGAAGAAGAAGAAGAGGAAGAAGAAGAAGAAATCAATTTAATGGCATATATAATGTAGACTTTGTAAGGAGTGTGATTGTGTTGAGATGAAGCAAACAGGTATGAGTTTGTAACTTAACCGGATTAAAACTGAGTTTCCCTCTGGTTTGATTTCTCACAAGCTAATTTTAAATTAGTTCAATGGAACTTAATATAATTCGAGCTCGAGTTGTTTAGTACTTCTCTATATTTTATTGTTGCTTACGCTGTGCAGCAAAGCTTGAGCCTAACTCATAAATTGATAAATATTACAATGTGTTTGAATCTAATTTCTTAAGTTCTAAAACCAATTTAAACACTTTTCGAAAAAAAAAATCTCTTTCACAGTTTTCTTTTACATAAAAGGAATATTACTATCTAGCTGAAGAAACAAATGGTAAGAGTGCTAGAAAAATAATTAAATAAATAGATAAATTATTTAGAAATATCAGTGATAGAATTTTAGTATTAATAGTATCAAAGCAATCTGGTTGTTTACAATTTGTTGCGATTATTAAGCAAAAAGGAAACTTATTTCTTGTTATCATCCCCTGGCTTTCATAATAATACCATTTCATGCCATGATGTATAAAAAGTGTAGTTGATTAAAAAAGTGTGACCCCTAAATTATAATTTCTAAATAGGCTGCTGGTATTACAAATTGAAGCTATCATTGAAATTGCACTGAAAAGTAATCCAAAAACTGAATTTTAAGCTCCTTGATGTTTTCATTCCTCTGAGTCTTGCATGTTTCAACTAAGAGATTGCCGCTTCTGAAACTTCTTTAGGATGTGCTTTTGATATGAAATAAAATTTTAACATTTCTATTTTCCAGTGTATGTGTTGTGTTTTTTATGATAAGTTTTCGCTGTTTATATAGATCAGCACATTTGTTTTAGCTGAACACGAAGGAGGTTCTATTAAGGCTTCATAACTGAGTGCAGTAGAGGCAACAAAGTCTTTGGGTGAGGGCAATTCTGTATCTATACTGCTTACGGGATCAGGTCCTTCCTTACGAGAAGCTGCTCAACCTGCTTCACGTCATCCATCTGTTTCTCAGGTACTTTCAGTCCAACTTTAGATTAGTGTGTTTCATGAGTTCCCTCATGCAATCATTTACAGTTCCTTCCATCTACTTTATCTTTATCACATCTTGTTTATGATGGAGTGAAATTGGATGCTGAAAGAAAGGTTTATATTATCTTTAGAACATCTTCTTCCCGGAGGAGCAATGTTTTAAGTTCCTCCTGCTCTTGTGAATTTCTAATTTTTCACCATATTTCTCTCACAGGTGCTTCTTGCCAACTCAGATAAGTTTACGTATCCTCTATCAAAACCACGGGCCAAACTATTACATGTGGTGCACAAGAAAAAGAACTACTCACACTGTCACACGTAGTTACGGCATCAGATTCGTTTGGGAAAAATATACTGCCTCGTGCAGCTGCTCTTCTGGACGTTTCTCCAATCACTGATGTCATTGAAGTTAGCGGGTCTCATCTTTTTGTCAGGTAAATCCAAACCTTGACAAAAGCAAAAAACTGCTTCTTGACACAGACAACAACTGCCATTCTTTTCAAGTGAGAAGAAAAGTGGTGTCTCTGCAGAATCAGTACGGCATTGCCACCTCCACTGCACATGCTGAAACTATTAAAAAATGGGATACAAGGATAGTGCAGGCATTCAGTTCAAAATGGATAATTCATATAAATAATGGAGAGAAACATTAAATTACAACATCTGGGCAAACATAATTGGCCTTGTTTACACAAATTCCCCTTTTTCTCTATGCCCGCACCCCAAGGAAAAGATAGTTTTATGTAAGCGAATAATTACTGTAGCACACCATTCTGCGGTAAATCATTTAGAGGTTAGCATCAACAACATTCTTCAGGTTAGTGCATTCTAGACAAATTGTGCATACTTGAACTATTCTTGATCAATGGAAAAAAAAGTCAGAACCATAAACTTATAACTTCTATAGTATATAACGATATTAATGTTCATGAACGAATAACCTCAGGGACATTGAGGTGAGTACCCGGCCGTAAACTTCACGACCTCATGGGATTAGTCGAGGCGCGCGCAAGCTGTCTTGGACATCCACGATTATAAAAAAAAACGAATAAAACTTATCACTCGCCTTGACTCGCCCGGCGTCCAAACCAAAGAGAAAATTCTATCATGAAAGCCAGAATATCACATTTTAATCAGTAATGCACAAGGAACCAAAATACAGTTCAGCATTCTCCCTCCCAGTTAAGTTTGATCCAAATCCATAGGTATTATACAAACATCATTGGGGGAAGGAGTTGTTAATACTTATTCTGCTAGGATAAATGCAAAACTACAAATTGAAAAGGAAGGCCTTATAAGCATAAAATCAAATGATAGCCACAAAAGACACAGAATATTTTCGAATTCAATCTGAAACGGAATTTCTACTTCTAGAGGCAAAGATTCTATAATAAACTACAGTATCGGAAAAACACGCGAAGAAATGAGAGCGTACTTTGACATGGACATTTCATCTGACTTGTAGTCCCAGTCAATTCCTTTCAGTGCAGCCTTCTCAAGAGGATCACCAACCTACATCAAGATTTTGACCAGAACTGTTGTATTCAAAAAATAATACGGGAGCTCAAGTAACACCCACAAAACGGACTAGCTTCAAATCTCAGTTGTTTTCTACTCTAGAAAGTCAATAGACAAACAAAGTAGTCTTTACTTGAAACAAGAAGATACTATGATTTAAAAACAACGAGTAATCCATAATGATTTGCCAAGCATATGTAACTGATCCATCACAGAAATGGTAGCATATATGATGTCTCTTGCCATCCCATCAAGTTTTTCTTAATTATTCATTTTTTTAAATGATTATGGGCAGGGTTCGCAGGTATGCCCTCGTGGACCAAATGGATAGAACTAGCAGGAAAATAGGACATTAGGACATCCTTGCCAAATGATGTGCTTCAAGAGGCAGCTACCATTTTTACCGTCAAAAAACTCCACGGCCCCTGATATTACATATACTAAATAGAACTTGTATTCTTCATTCCACCATTCATCTAAAGCTGAATCAAAGGGAGACGAAAGCAACTTCCTTCAACTCCTAACAATAAAATATAGTGGACATTTTATTCCATTTGATTAAGAGTTGGTGAAAAGACCCAAACCAGTAGAACAGGAATGGGACCTAGCCGAAATGACCAGCTAGGAAAGTCCTAAAAATTTTCAGAATTGGGTATTTTTAACCGATACATGACATATCGGTCTGGTTCTGGGTTTTTAAACAATCGGTTCCCTGATCTGCTTTTAATATTCGATCACCACACCATATCATCGTACTAGAAGACGTCAACCAACATTGAGAGAAAAACTTCCAACCTTACGCCTTCTCTTCAGCATATCATCAATGGGAGCAGAGTAGCTCTTTTGTTCATTCTAAAATTCTCACTTTCGATTTCTTTTAGAACCAGACCAAGAGTCTTTCATCTTCCACAGATTATTTTCATGAAGCTAACTCAAACCAAGTAAATACCCAGATGCATGTATTTGTATATTTGTTCCATGATTTTTTTACTTTGGAAAAAACAATTTAATAATGTGATTGATCTCGAATTTTGGAAAAAAAATCATCAACTGGTCACCCTAATAATATTGTTTGCTTATGTTGAAATTTGTATTTAATTGTTGTCTTGATGACATTGCTCTTCCTATTACATAATCCAACGACCTGACTACTCTCTGAATGTCTTTTTCATTTTTCTTAAACAAAGGCAAGTGTGCTATGGAGTGGAGTTTTTCTTCTTTTTTTGGATTAGTTGTTCAAAATAACTAAATTAAATTTTATAAGATTATCTATACCAGCTTGTTGTCCACAAAAGCCAGGGCATGACAAGAAGCAAGAATTTCCGAAGTACGGGTAGGCATTTTAAGGACATCTGTTTCTAGCACCTCATTGTCCATCAACCCGCCAACACCAGAAAAATCCTGAAAATTAGAGCAGCTAAAGTCATTATAAAAGGAAAGTCTCGAACAAGAGTTAATATATTAGAGCTCAGCGTTACCATCTCATCATAAGTTAATGTTCCGGTCTTGTCGAAACAGCATATATCAACCTGGGGGAGGGTAATATCAAATAATGTAGAATAAGACTGTAACATTAAAAACTGAAATCTCACACTACAAAATTTATGTAATTAGAGAATTGAACCTATTAAAAAATTTCCTTCTAGCACTGCTCACCTTCCCAGCAATAGCGACGCGAAATGGTTCTGTACAGATTATTCCGCCACATTCTAGAGAAACATATGAAGTTTTAAATCCTCCTTGACGTTTTAGTTTAGTCCACAACAGGTTGATAGTTATTAACAGCTGAATTGCAAGTTCGGGGGGAGTCACGCAAGCAATGATCAACAAATAGCTCAGAATAAGCTTCTTTGGGTCCTCAAGCCCCTACATCAGAGCCAGTTTGTTACCATAACCAATAAAACAAAATTTAAACCTGCATGAATGAAATCAATTAGTTTGAGCATAACCATTTTTACCTTCTTAAGAACATACCCAAAAGGTATTAAAGCCATTGCCACTAGGAACAAAATGAAGAGTCCAATTTCCTGTCTGTTAAACGTAACCTAGATAACATGACATCATAAAAATTTAAGGAGAGAGATTATGGGTTTGCATTAAAATCTTAATAAAGCCAACAAAAGAATAAAAACAAATTACCCTCTTAGTAGAAAATAGTATTGCATGCATCAGTTTCCCTAGACTTGTTTCAAATCCAGTTCGTAGAACCACCGCCAAGCAGCCACCGTCAGGAGTTTTAATATGAAATGACTGCCTCAAACCGGGTCAAATTTCGTGGCGACGACAATACACATGAAAGGTAATGAAAAACAAAAATCACCATATCTGCAGTATGCTCCAATATCTTTGTGCCAGTAAAAAGAACATGTGCTTTATCTCGTCTAATGGATAGTTTCTCCTCACTTCCTCTACCAATTACTGAAACCTGAGAAATGATTCCGCTTCAAGATGAGATCTTCAAATAAGAACAAAACACATTATTGCTTCATAAAGACCATCATCAAAAATGTTTCGGTTTAAACTGTGCTGCAAATGCAGCTTTCTTCAACAAATGAGGTTTATAGCTTTGATTAAACATGCTAGCGAATACCAAAATGACAATAATATTATAGTCAATAAAGAAGTATCAAAAGAGTCGTATCACAAGGCAAAATGAGTGTATCAGGAATGTTTCACACATACATATTTGTGCCTGTGCAACTGCATACCCTTTAGCATGCACATGAACAACCATATCACTATATGTACTAATGATACTTCTTCGACATTGTGGAAAATGATCTCTCTCATTCAGACTTCCGATAAAAATTGATATATTACATAGATTGTACAGGCCCATCTAATAAGGAAACTAAATTACAAAATTTAGTGAACTTAAGAAGGAAACTATACAATCACATAAACCAGGAAATTAAATCTCTAATATTCTTCAATCAATCAATAAAACAAACCATAGATTTAATCCATTATAATCTTCAGTATCAAGAAGTCAATACTAAATGATTTTTACAATATCCAAAAAACAATGTGATTTTTCCCTTTTTCTAATAGAACTTCTAACTTCTTATTTATTTAACTTTTCAAAGTCATCAATCAATTATAAACCTGCTTTACAAAATTAAAAATCTAAAACAAATAAATCATACATCGTATAAAGAAGGGAAATGTATTCATTTTTTTTTTTTATGACTCGGGTGTCCAAACTTCGCCCGACTAATCCTGAGGAGTAGCGGTCTTCCCACCTGGTACGTCATTCGGGTAAATTCGGATGCGGTCACAACTTTTACACACTTGGACTGGACATTCGGAATGCGATTCTCCTACCTGTGGACCTCCCTTTACGACGGAAGGACAAGACCCCCGAAGGGGCGATAAAGTGCACCATGACATCTGTTTTCCAACATAAATGTTGCCTTCCAACTGCCGCGAGAATTCGAACCTCCGATGTTCTGGCGAAATGTATTCATTTTTCATCCCACCTCAGTCGGAGGTTTAGGAAAAGGCTAAAGAAGCAACTATAAAATTGAGCCAGAAATGGGAAATGAATGACTTACTGTGCCTTTTATGCTAAATCAGTCCTTGGGCATTGAAAGAAGGGAGCCTGCTGTCCCATCATTTTGCTTATCAGTTTTTTACAACCCAAATTATTAGTTCTTTCCATTTTAAATTTATTTCTACTTTGATTCTATACATGTGCATCCACAAGAATGTGTGGTGGGCTGGGTGTCGAGGGATATGGGTTATGGTGTTCATTACATACGGTCAATGCAGATTCAAGAAATCTTTATGTGACACCTGAGGGCGAGGAGAGGAGATGACATTTTCTTAGTAGCTACTAGACTAGGCCCATATCCATTTTAAATTCGAGAGAAATCGGAAATCTCGAGCTTCAA
Source organism: Fraxinus platypoda (assembly GCA_903798405.1). Classification (NCBI taxonomy): domain Eukaryota; kingdom Viridiplantae; phylum Streptophyta; class Magnoliopsida; order Lamiales; family Oleaceae; genus Fraxinus; species Fraxinus platypoda. The sequence goes on along the minus strand of CAIGRT010078858.1, from coordinate 10,018 downwards.
GGCCTTTTTACTTCTTTTTTCCCCTCTCATATACACCAATTAAGGTTCTAATTTGGTCAAAGCATTTATTTTGCTACATCTGCGTACACGAGATTAGGGGCTTAAAACTAGTGTGGGTTAGCCAGACCCAACACCGTGGCAGCCCTGCTAAGCCTAATTTGCCAGTATTTTCCTGGGGTTTTCACGTCCTACAGGCCTGCAACGTGATTGGACCATGCAAGACGGCCCGACAGAGCGTGCATGATTTTTTATTTAAAAAAATTGTTAGTTATGACACATTTAAAATGAAGACAAAATCCTAAAAGTAAAATGGAATTCTCATTCATCTTTCATGTGTTTTAAGAAATATAAATGTAATTTAGAAGTTCCAAGTAAAGTTGGCACGTACTTAACTATAGCACATGCATCTTTACATATGTTATAGTTTGCATAGAGAATTTGGAAGTTTTCCCTTATGGAAGTTTTTGGAACACAAGCTGCTTTTGAATCGTAAATAAACGAGGCAAACTTACTCTCAAAAAAAAAAATAATAATAAATACTAGAGAAAGTATAGAATACCACCTTCCATTGTGGGGTAGAATCGCCAGTAACAATAGCTTCATTCACAATAGCACTCCCAGCTAAAATAAGCATATCTGCAGGTACAAAGCTGACAACAGAAACAATGTCCCCAGGAAGAAGTTCTGTCCCAGACAGTTTCGCCCACCTAAATTCCAACAATAAACAGTCAATTGACTAGTATGCAAGCCTCCATAAAAATAAAAGCATAACAAAGAGAGATACGAAGTTTAGGAATCTATTTAGCATGACATACTTCCCACAACGATACACCATCAGAATCCGAGACTGGCTGACCCCTCGTGTGTATGCAAGTGCGGATTTTATCATCAAACATTCTTTTGCCACAGTTGACTCAAACATAAACAGCATGAAAAGGGCAAAGAGGCTGTAATACCAGTACCCATTTATACTCCATGACAAGGCAGAGAAGACCTAAATGTAGTGATCAAGTTAGACAAATGTTTAATGCAAGAATTGACAGTCTAGAAAGATAGTGTCAGAGTAACTGATATTAGAAGCAAAAAATCCACCGGGCATAATTGAATAAGCAAATCAGAATGACAACAAACCTGAAATACAAAAGTTGGTTGCATGCATTGCTTTTTCATTAATTCTGTGAGGGTAGGCGAAGGATATTCAATTCTACATAATCAAAATCACCATTAGGAGCAGAATGAAAGCTTCAAACATTGAACACGTGTAATCTATATTACACTAAATGGCATTAATAGAGAACAATTCATTTTAACACAAACATATATACTAAAAATAGGTTTTATTTATTATGCCTAATGAACTGAGAAATTATTCTCATTATGAATATATGCACAAGTAGAAGAAATTTCGACATAATTTGATTGTCCGTCTTATTCGAGGGCATAAATTGAGCTGTTAAATTCCATGTACAAGACGACAGCACCAATAATTTAACTACGGGACTGCACATGTATTCAGTAGATTAATCTGTAATATTGTAGATTATAGCCAACAATTTTTATTTTTATTATTTGAAAAAATGAATAAATCCTGATTGAACCTAGAGATGATAGTCAATGATTTTTTTCCCGTGATGAGTTTATAATAAAAAGGTTGACCCTTGAAAATCAAGAAGCCTCAAAAAATAATGATTTTCATTCACAAGACAAGAACTTGTGACACCTGATATCTGGAAGTAGATAAATGCTTACTTGTTTTCTACAGAGGGTAAGCATAAAAATTGAATAAAAAGGATAGGTGAAACCTACAAATTCCTTCCCCATTTCTTAGTAGCAGCCACAACTTTAGCTTCAGTACCATAGCCACTGGTTTTCAGATAATACCCCATTGTTTCCTTTGTAGGATAACAAAGTTTGCAGAAAGTATTTTTCTCTTTTGAATAGACGAACCTTTGCTTCATGAAATCAAAATAAATCTCTTCCGCATCTACTGAATTGGACGAACCTGCCAACTGAGGATGCAGAAATAAGATAAGATGAAGTTAAAAATTCATGCGAAAATTATCACATTTCTATTCATATTCATTTTCTTTTCACGAAGAGTATAGTTCAAAGGGAAGTTTTAGTGGAAGTTGTAACAACCCCAAAACCTACAAAGATAAAAGGAAGCAATGGAGTTCTAGATCCAGTGGTGTAAATATGACCAATATATTCATAGCGAACACGACAAAAAGAAGGTAAATTTCTACAACTGGAGATATCAGGCATATAAAATTGTAGAACCAAAGCCTTTTGTAGGCTTACTTTCATTTATTTGTTCTCTATCTCTAAACAGAATCTTTTGCCAGATACGTCTAAAATGTTTTTTCTCCAAGCCCCAGGAGACAGACTCCTCGTACAGTTGTTTACAATGTTTTTCTCACATTAGCATTCCAGTTGCTTGCTTTAACAAATTTTGCCAAAAAAGTAGATGAATATGTACCCTCTCTTACGGAGTGTACCACGCTTAAATAACATCTAACTTCGACTAGAATATACATCAAGCTACGCAATTTCACCCTCAACACATTCAAGTACAATAAAATCCAGCAGTTGAACAAAGATCCTTTTTCCATCTACATGTACGCATGGACATGTTACACTGTTAAGAATCTTAAAATAGGTGATTGATTCGCTTCAGAGGATTATTAGCACATTGACCGACTTTACAGGATGGATTATTAACTGATTGAATGACTTCAGAAGATTAATAGCTACAAGTATTGTAATGGAACGTTCCCTTATTAAGTTTATGCTACGTAGGATCTCCTAGAATTTAATTTGATTTATATAGCTATGATTCATACCATTTTGCTGGCCATTTATTTTTCATAGTATAGAGCTAGTGTATAAATAGGATGTACCCTATTCAATCTATTCTACAAGAGGAATCACAAATCAATCTACCATTCCACGCCCTCTATTTCAGCAAAGATGTATCAGAGATGGAAAGTAGAACACATTCCTTTTCCATTTTTTCTATAATGCAACACCTGGACCTGATTTATAATATATTAGTCGAAAATGTCTGTACCCGTTAATTGGCATTTGGAGACAGAACCTTGTTTCCCCTATCAATTGACTCTAAGGTTCAACTCTTTCTTTACATTGCTTGGTGCATAGCTTGCAGCAATGCCCTCTCCTGTTTTTCTCTTCTTTCGTTTTCGACCTGAGTAGACATCTGTTCTATGAGCCTTTTTTTTTTCAAAGAGAAGAAACTCATGCACCAAGCCAACCAGTCCAAACAGCAACCAAAACCAATCTTTCATCATAATTATCCTACACTTCAGATGACTCAACAAAAAACTCAAATGAAATTTTATTTTTTTTGTCGAGTGGTCTGAAAACAGTTATTTTCAAAATTTGAAGGAAAATGAGCTACTTTCGTGGAACCATTGAGGAACCAAAGGTAGCACATCCTTCTTATAATCCCTAAGAAACAAAAATTCTCAAAGTATAACTTGGCTGATTAGTTTAATGCAGCCAGGAAGCTGCAAACCATTTCTCTATTTTGTTTTACAACCGCCAAGGAAGTGTGATGCTGTTAATCCAACCTACTCAAAGTTCGGGGCGTAATCAAGAAACCGACTCACACTGGTGCAATTATTGCAATTGACTGCAATATCAGGCAAACTTGTTGGAGATTCAATGGGAAAGCATCTACTCAGGATAAAGGAAATCGGCCACAGAAGAAAAGATTTATCAAGTAACAACCGTCGAAAGGAAGAAAACCATAACAACAAAAACTTCTCCAAGGGGCTTTGCACCAGATCATTGGACAATCAGGTCTCTCGAGACCCGAGTATTCCAAGTTCCTAAATTAGACCTAGAACTCTTCTTCCAGATTTCGATGATTCAGGAAGTGGTAGGGTCTGCAAGTTAGATAAGTCCTTGTACACATTGAAACATCTTGAGGCATGGCTACGAAGGTTCTCAAAGTTTCAAAAATTATGTAGCTTGTTATAAAGTCAAATGAATTATACATTATTCTTCAAATATTCAGAAGTCAGAACACACTGTTATTATTGTATAATTTGATGATGGTGACAAGTATGAAGAAATAAAAGATAGAAGACTCAACTTACTTGAGAGATTGAAATAAAGGACTAGGGGAATCTTAGGAATTTTCTCAGTATGAAAGTAGCAAGATCAAAAGATGGTATGTCATTGATTTACTTAAAGAAACCAAATCTTCAGGAATTAAACTTGCAGTGATTTCAATAGATCTAAGCCATAAATTGGTTTTGATTTTGCAGAAAGTCCCGTTGACAAGTGGGAACACCAAAGGTTAGGTAGCGAAGCTGATATATCTTTCTCGCACAAGACCTGACATGGTCGATGTGGAGTAGTTCAAGTCAATTTATGCACTCCCCAAGGGGTACCATATGGAGGAACTTAGAAGGATCATAAGATACTAATGGAAGTTTATACCGAAGTAGATTAACTAGTTCAATTACATATAGAACATCTACATCCAGTTATTGTACTTTGCAGGGGGGACCAGGTCACAGAGAGAGAAGAAACAAAATGTAGTCCCAAATCCAGTGTGGAGGCTAAATCAAGTGGAATGTCTACTCAAGTGATGTGAATTAGGAAGCACGCGACCAAGACATACTTGCTCTTGGTCAAGGATCCGTGTTGTCTAAAAGAGGTTTTATTCATGATCTCTTTGCGGGGTTATGGACCAAGGATTATGTGAGGTTCTATAGATTCAATCTTCACTAAAAGAACATAAGTCAGAACACACTTCACATATGAAAGTGTTTTGAGATAATAAGAGTCCCAACCAACACAACTCACGACCCTATCTAACATGCACATCACGCACATTGAAGTGGACATGCACTTCATCAAAGAAATTTGAAAACAATCATATTATTGGCCCGTTCGTGACAACTCATCAAATAATTAGAGACATTCTCGTCAAAGGAGTCTAGATTGTTGTTTTTTAAAATGTGATATGTAGTCTAAGAATGTGCGACTTTTACTCACCAACTTCAAGAAGTGTTAAATTCAGCTAATCGAACAGATTGGTCAACTTAATATGATTGAGTTGTGACTGATTGCAATCACACCACCCTCACGTAAGGATATTATAAAAAGTTTCAAATCCAGCACCTTAAATGCCATTTGTGAGGCTTATGTGCCTTGACATAGTGTCGCTTATGCATCAATGCCAAATAAGGTCTTTGCCTATTTGCCTTGCACGTTTCAAACAGTTAGGCCCTGTTTGTTTCTGATTAAAATCAGATTTTAATCTAAATCAAAGTCAAACAATCAATATTAACATCTTTTATGGGTTCCACAGCTTTTCAACCACACATTTGAAAAACTTCTATCACAATCTACTAAAAATCTAATTTTAATCCCCACCAAACACCCACTTAAGTTTTGACCTTAATTTTTTTATTTATTTTTGTTTTTTGAGTATTTCTTTATAACCTAAAATATGTTCTTTTATTTTCTAGTTTACTACCTACACGAAAGGAAAGTGGGAAAGGAGAATAAACTACTTCAATGGATTATTATGATGATAAACAATGAAAAGAAACTTATAATAAGGATGATGATGTCAGCGATTCCCTTAACAATCAGTAACAAAATAAGAATATTTTGAGTTATCTCCACCATTAGGAATACATTATAATTTTGTTACATGCTTACAAATTTGAGAACTTATTATTTTCCATTTTCCTGACATATTTTATGTTTGTTTGCTCGTTAGACTTTAATTGGGTTAATTAGTTGCATTATGAATTTTTAGTAAAAAAAGGTTTATGGTATACTATAAGCACATAATTTTTTATATTTTGCGGTTTTTGAATTCTTTTTTAGTTCTATCTAGATGCTTACACCTCACGTTGTGGAGATCAAATGCCTACCTGACTAAGCCTTTCCAGCATTGATAAACCATTTTGTTGTACAGATTGTGTAAAAATAGGATGTACCCCATTTTTTCTATTGTACAATAGGAATTACGAATGATTCCATTCGTTTTCCTCTATTTCCACAAATAACAACTGGGCACGTGTATAAAGACTATGTCACAACCAATATAACAAAATTTCAGCTCACCTATTTGACAAGCTTCTGTTCTACTATAGATATGTTCACATAATTTGACAAGAAAAAACGACACAATTATTCAATATGAACTAGTGTGGCAAACAAGCAAACGCACACATGCATAGAGTGATAGAGAGCTATTAAGTATTCAACCTTCTGAAGGGGCACAACTCCTTTAGAGCCAGAAATTTTATCTAGAATGACTTTGCATGCATCTGCATGGTGAATATCATTAACCTGCCAAATAAATCATTGAAAAACAATTCTTTTAGAATATAGTTCAATGATAAATTTAAAGCAGAAGCTACATATCCTGCCAAAGAGAATTATGGAAATTTTGTGAAGCATACATCCACAATCAGAAAAAGAGCATAAAAAATCATTAACATGTTAGATTTAGCATTTGGGTCACAGAATAGATTAGAAGCCCATTCGTCCCAATTTATCATGCAACTTCGTGCCGTCTGTAAGATCGTGTTCAGGTGGCAATATGGGTTAATTTGGGTGCTTTGAGAGGTCGACTTCTTGATAAGAAATTAAGATGCCTAGCTTGCTTACTGTGATTCACTGCATCATAGTGCTCGTAAAACTATTAAGACCCTATATTTTAAAACAATGTTAATTTGATTAATAAAACCAGCAGCATATAAATAATAAAAGAAATATAGTTGTGCATTTCCAATTGAAGTTCAGTAAGATTAAGGTAAGGCAAAAAAGATTTAAGCGAAAGAAAGTAACAAGAACGTTTCTTGATTAAAGTCGAATGTTGAACATACTGATAGTCAATTTGATTTTTTGAGTTGTGACAAGGGATATTTCCTTGATTCCCTAGTAGGTGTCTCGTGTAATAATATATTTGTGGATCAATTGATTCTATGTGAATTATTACTACCCCTTTGACTACTTTATTCAAACATGGAATCACGGGAAATGGACAATTCCCCTCTGATGGGGAAGGGCAGTCCAGACTGCATGAATGAACGGCTCCCAGAATACAGTTGAGTGGGATTAAAGACTTTGATTGGAGTGTACCTATTGGCAAAAGCTTTTGTAGAATTAATACTTGTATAAAATATAAGCCGTGAAATAAAAATTATGTGCAACGCTCATCAAATAAAAAATTCTGTGCAACCCACATTGGGCATTCTCTCATCACGTCCAAAATCTAATTACTCTTACTATCATAGGAATGCATGGTAGCTTTCAGTATCGAAGTTATATGTAAAACCCCTGGATTGTGAAAAAAAATGCTTCAAAAATCTAACTTTAATTTCATGTGATAGTGAAATTACTACCATAACAACCTCCTCTTTTATCTCCAAAGTGTGTAAAATCTTTCTTATGTGGCACGGCCGCACAGAAGCCAATTTAAGAACATCTCACATCAGTTAGTATAAAGGTTCCTTGAAAATTCTTCTATTGTATCCAGTGAAGGTAAGCAACCGTAATTAAGAATTAAAATTGAAGTCTATTTGGATAACGATGGAAATCAAACGAATGAGGCATTTTTTGTTTGTCTTGCTATGAGGCATCGTCTCAAACGGGGTTTTTTAAACAATGTGCATACTTGAGTACACGACAGGCTGCTCATACCGTACACATGGGAACCAATATCACAGCCAGAACCAACTATAACATTTTTTTTAATAGGTAATCAGAAAATTTAATTAATCAAAAAAGAAAACACAGGAAGTGTATTATCAATTTAAACAAGAAAGAAACAACATGAAATTAGGCAACCCCTCTATAGTATTAGCAGCCGCGGCATTAAACTAAATATACAAAATAAGATGAAACGATCAATTATCTGATCTGCTATGTCATCCGTGTTTGATTTTCAAAACAGCAGTTGTTCCTTTTTCTCCACACACACCATACAATGCATCTCAGGATAAGATTTCATTCAAACTTGCTATCCTTATCACGAAATGTTCTCATTCATGCCCGCAACACGTCCCTATACGTCTAGGCAACACCCAATCCATACGTTGAGAAGCCAAAACACTGTTCCACAGCCAATGAACACCATCACAATGAATGAACAAATGGTCATGCGTCTCTCCATCACTCCTACACATATAACATCACTCGGTTACATAAAAGTCTTTTCTTCGAAAATTATCCATCATTAATGTCTGCCCCCTCACAACCGTCCACAGTAAAAGTGTCACCCGTGGAGGCAATTTGCATTGTCACACCATCTTCCAGAGGAATGAACTCTCCACATGTCCCAAAATGGATTTAAAATAAGAGCAAATTGAAAAATACCATCCCGTGCTAACCTCCATCTACTAGATAACCTTCTCCTACCCGGATTTGCATCTCATGCAAAGAGGTTAAAAACGGTGCATAATCATCCAATTCTCAAGCAAACCCCTCTCAAAAGTAATATTCTAACTGTAACCCATTGTGAATGGCTAATACGTCATTCACCGTAGCAGAAGGCACCATAGTAATGCGATGCAAGGAAGGGAACCCCACCTTTAGCGATTGATCTCCACACCAACAATCATCTCAAAATCTAATATTATTAAGGCCCTGTTTGAGCCACCTTTTTGTAGAATGAAAATGAAATATATAGTCGTTATTGGGGCACACAAACGAGATAAAAAATTTGAATTTAAATGTTGATGTCATGGATAAAGGTCATATTTTTCATTTTAATGAGATAAAAAGGTGGCCCAAACGAGGACTAACATTCCCCACCACAAAATTCAATTTATCCCAAAAGTAGCTCCATCCTCGTGAATATACTTCCACAAACTCAATCCATAAGAACCACGACCCTCGATCGAGCACCAGCCCTCTTCCATCACACCATACTTCGCCCCTATGATTTCTCTCCAGAAACTCTCACTCTCCACTCCAAATCACTACAGCCACTTGCCCAATAAGGCCATATTTATTAAACAAAACAAGGCTCCTCAATCAGAGGCCCCCCATCCTCGTAGGAGAACAAACAACTCCCCAATTAACCAAATGAAGTTTCCTTTCCCAACCCTACCCAAAGAAATTCCCTTTGAATCCTTTCTAATCTATTTGCCCCTGTAACAGGAATAGGAAAATGACAAAAAATAAGTAGGGAGATTTGATAGAGTGGATTTAATGAGAGTAAGACTAGGGCTGGGCAAAATGTTTGAACCGAACCGGAACCGAACCGAGCTCGCTATTTGTTTTTTGTTAGCTAGGGGCTCACGCCTCGACACAGGCCCTTATTTCAGCACTATTCAATAAGCCACCATGTGAGCCTTCTGCATCTGCCTCCATAGACTTAGGCACCATAAGATAACCGTCATTTTCACTCACATTAACCGTCCTTCCTTTCGCAATAGCCCTTGTTGATCGACATTTTGCGATGCCTGTAAGTCTGTCGTAAGTTCGATATAAGTCATCCCTTATTGATTTCTTTCATCCACCGTTCTACCTTTAGCCTTATCTCCAGCGAAAAATGAATCAACAACTGCCTTAAACACCGGGAAATCGAAGCCCATCCATCTCCATTTGCACCTTCCGACACCATCACAACTCTCTAAGCCTCTCTCCATACTGTGCTATCGTCAAGTACCTACCACGACTGTTCGCATAACATTGTGCCAAAAAAGCTCTTGATGACTCATTGAACTTAGACAAAATCCTCCAACTTACTAGTCACTCTCAACTTATCCACCATATTTACCATCCAAAGTGCACCAAACTCACCATATAAATTGCGTTTGATACCTTCGAGCCCCCTTGTCATCCTAACAGTGCCTGATTCGTTAACAGACATTGCAAATTCCTTCGCCTCTACTCTAAATCAACGATTGAATACCATACCATATGCATCCGCCCACTTTTTCCTCACTCAAGTATATGTCTGACGCAACCATAACACATATAATATCATCAAATATCAAGGTGCGCACATGCTTGAGAA
>CAIGRT010078837.1:0-25575 GCA_903798405.1 Fraxinus platypoda | reverse complement strand
AAATTTAATTTAATTTAGGGTCAAAATTTAATATTTAAGTTAAAATATTATTTTAACGAAAATATTGAAAGTCGTAAATCTTAAATAAAACTTTAAACGGGTCAAAATTGAAATTTTAGCATCAAACATATTTCAAAATCAATTTTAAATTTTTTTTCAAAATTGCATTCGAGACCCCTTTTTAAAATTGCATTTTGACACAATTTTAATTAAAAACAGGACCTTCCAATTTCGTAAATAGCAAAATAGGTCCTCCATTTAAAATTACAATCCTTAACCCCTCAACTCATATTGCAAGCAGGAGTCTACAATTTCTCAAATTGCAATAGAGGCCCCGCCTCCAATCACCCCAAAACTCTGAAAATATTTACCCTTCTTCCTTATGGTGCGGCACCCGGCTTTTCTTCCTCCCTTTTCACTTATGGCGCCGACCTCACCCGACCATTTCAGCATCATAGCCAAGTTCTCAAAATGGGTAGCGCACGGTGCTGCAAAAGCAGCAGTTCGTGCACTGTGTAGCAGTCGAACGATGTTGCTATCTTCAGAGACGAAGGGTGCCGCTACAGTCGCCGCAAGCAGCAAAACAGAGCTCGTCGCCACCACGAGCCAACAGTGCTGCTACTTCGCTGTGCCACTTCTGTCGGCCCACCGTCGGCCATCCAGTATAGACCCGATCCGTTTTCAATCTTAAACAAAATTCTTTTCTTTGCAAAAAAAAAAAATAGATTTTTTGAAGATAAAATTAATTTTCTTAAAAGCTAAAAACAAGAAAAATTATAAACAATCAACTTTTGATTGTTCCAAGTAGCAAAACAATTCTAACAAGCACAAAGTAGACTCTAATACCACTGTTGGAAATTCACTTAATCATGCACATTGGAAAATAAAATAATTTCAATTCTTATCAAGGAATTGCTTTGTGATTAGATAGAAACCAAGATAGAAAATATACCTCTGTTGAATTCTACAAATTATTTTGCTTGTCTTGAACACAAACAATCACAATATGCAATTCACAGCTGTCCAATTGTCCAATCTACAATGAAAATTCACACAGAAAACAAGAATGAAAGAATTAATGTTTCTATTTTCTTATGCTAAGAAGAATAATAATTTTTTGTTGTGTTCCATCAATTTTTCTGAAACCCTAATGGCTTATTAATATAAGTTCGAGTGGGCTTGACACGTCTCTTAAAGTTAACCCGGTCCAATATTTAATTAATCTAATTAATTAATTTTGGTCCACGAATTAGTTAATCCAATTAATTAAATTCGATCTATTAACAAGCAACTCAATTAATAATCTCCCAACATCTGTTAATTAATTAATTGGTAAATCTCATTTTTCAGATTCTCTTTTTTTTTGTGTGACCCTTTAGGTTCCGATCACAATGTCTAACGACGTGGATTATTATTTTGATCTAATCAAAATCGAAAAATTAAAATACTCATTTTAAATTTATCAACAATTCACATCTATCGTCCCAGATTGACATCTAACAATGTGTTATGGCAATATATGTGACGGGAACTTCACGTGCTATGAAAAAATCAAACTTGTTCGTTTACCGTAAAACTAAAATTATTTCGTCAATATGATCCGATCAATTACGAGATATGGTTATGTGTCAATTTCAATTATCGATCATATCTTTCATTCCGCTATTAAGTCAATGTAAGTCGAAAATTATTTTTCGACTTATGAGTACACATTGACCAAGGATTTTGTTATTAACTTAACTGCATGAAATGTAGATCATAATCTCTTACTATCTAAAAGTTACAAATCCTCTATTGATCATTCACAACCTTCATATGATTTTTGACATATCCAAACGATGTCGTACTAGCGACCCTTAGTAGAGCAACATTTAATATTACCAAAATATGATTGTCTTCATATAAGGCACTATGAAGACCTCAAGTCGAATGACCAATTCCACTACCAAACGTTAGAGATTAACCACTGACACTCAAATAGTTATCCATGTGGAATCTTTTCAACGAGTCTCTAATGTTTTGTTCTATAACAAAACATTTACGTGTTCATTTAAGTGTCACCATACTTTAACTTGTGAGATCAGCTACTTATTTTACAAGTAAGAATGTCACACGTGATGGTCTATCTGTAATAACGATATCCGTATCTCGTTATTATTTACGACCACGGATGATTTAAGATTCAGCCATATAAAATTTGTATCTCACAATCACAACTCCTTGTGATTAACAAATTACCAAGACTTGAATCTACGGATTCAATTATTTAATTTATTAGAATATTAATTAAATTAAATAATAGATCTACCATAAATGTAATGAATCAATTATATATTATAATTGTTTATATCCAAAGTTGATTGGATCTATGGTATAATACTTACAAAGACCTTCTTCTAGATGTATATACGAAACAAACGTTGAGACATATGCCCAAGTAAACATAAACTTCTTGAGGACACTCATGTGCATTGAGAAGATGATTGAGAACCTCGAATAGTACAGAGAGGATTCAAGCAAGCCCCATAATGACTATAGTCACTGACCACCTCGGTCGTGTAACGACCATTACAAGAGGTTCAACCAAATCGAGATGGACCTTGAATGGAATGCCAAAATATAGACAACCGTATCATCGCCATAAGCGCCTGTACCAAAAATTTACAAAATCCACCAAACTAGAGGCAATTGCAAAGGATTGTAGAATAAATACATGAATAAATACATGAAAGAGGCTCGAGAACCATCCTTGTAGAGCTAGCAAGTACATGAAAGAATTCATTTATTGTTGCCTCAAGGAAATTATTAGGCTACATGATAAAAGTTCAGCAACCACCACGACTGCGTAGACACATTGATAAGCAAAGAATAAGTAGGAAGCACACTTATTTAGCAAAATTACATAATCTGAAATAGGTAAGCTCTAGAGTAAGTACCTTGGCGATGCCAACAACAATACACAAAACATCAAGCTTCAAAATTATTTTAATTTAAATCAAAGTTAACAATTAATTTTAATAACATATTTCATGAAATCCATAACTATTTAACTTTTATCAAAATTTACTAAAAAATTGATTTTAATCTCCATCAAATAGGGGTAAAATCACAATAAATTTTATTTTTTCTCTTTTTCTCTCGCATTTTAACAAAATCTTAACTCTCCATAAAAAAAGTGCGAAATATTGCATTCTTAATACCATTTCGAAGTGTTCGCGGTCTAGTTTTCTACATCGTTAATAGCGTACGAAAAGATCAATCGTAGCAAATACTACGACTTGTCAAAATAAGTCGTTCAAAATTAGTATTTCGAAAATTTCGATAACATGCTAACTTTAAAAAAATTTCGACGATCGTACGCTAATCGAATCTACAAATTGCTTATGTCATCTCAAAGTTTATTTCGAGAACTACATTATAAGTTAAAAATGCGTTAAACGCGAGTTTAAAGAAATACGTCTAACTCGCATTTTCTTTTAAAAAAACTCAATTATTTCATTAACATTTATTATTTTTGCAATAAAAATTTCTCAATGTAATTTTCATTCTTTTATTAGGAAATTTTATATGGAATATGACTTATAAAAAATATCGAAATTTTACACCTGAAAAAGTCATATCCCATGTAAATTTTCGAATGCAAAATTGCATGGGATATGATTTTTTTGGACGTAAATTTTCGATTGTAAAATTTCTCTCAATTTCTCTGCAAGTTCGATTGTGTCCCCTAACTTTAAACTTCTGCATCCGCCCCTGGACGTGAGGCTATAAACACACAATCAAATGCCTCTAAATTTGCAATTTACAAAGAATTTATATTTTGTACGTGAACAATAAAAAAATAACACCAAAATCCTAATATTATTTGAGTAAAACACTTGAAATTCATCTAAATAACTATCCGTCAAATCATATTCAAATTTACATTAATAATTACGTAAAAAACTACATTAGTCTCAATACAAATGATAAATATATAGACGGAGATTTTGTGATATCTCATAAAGCATAATCCATAAAAAGACGATAACACGTGACCACACAGAGAACTATATCTCCATCAAGATCATGTTTCGACATTAAAAATACATAAAATAACAAAATCAATCTCCTCAAAAAAAAAATTAGATATAGAGCTTGTTTGGTAGAGATATTTTGGGGGAAGAATTGATTTTAAATAGTGATATGATGGGAAATGTGTGGTTGAAAAAGAAGATAAGATTATTGATGTGATGGAAAATATTATTTTATTGAAGAATGTGTGGTTGAAAATGAGAATTGATTTACTGTAGAATTGAAAAATTCGTATTTAAGGGAAGAATTGATTTTGAATAGTGATATGATGGGAAATGTGTGGTTGAAAAAGAAGATAAGATTATTGATGTGATGGAAAATATTATTTTATTGAAGAATGTGTGGTTGAAAATGAGAATTGATTTACTGTAAAATTGGAGAATCTGTACCAAACATGCCCATAGTAATATCATTCGATACCTAAATTGACAGTATCTTTGTTTCTATAAACAATATATTCACAAATATTTTCATCTACCATATTAATTGTATCAAACAATTACAAACAAGCATCAAATACAGAAAAAATATATAGAAAATATAAATGAGGGAAAAGAAAACTTAGTGCTTTTGCGATTACACCTTTGAAAATAACGCAAACAAATGATAATTTCACAAAACAAGCAATTATAATGGAAAAAAAATGCTTTAAGAAAAACAAAACAGAAAAATGAAGAAATTATCCATCTACACGAATAGAAACCACATGCAAAAAATCTAAACTCTGGTGCAGATAGCTTTCTCATTCAAAACCTTGTAAAGTCAATGAAAGTCAAGTAATCACCAAATCAAAGCAAAAATGCAACAATACAAAACCAATTAAGGAGAAAAAAAAAATTCATAAAATTAAAATGAAGAAAAAAAAAATTAGGCATTTTGCAATATACACATTCAAAAATAATGAAAGCCAATAAAGGTTTCACAAAATAAACTATTCTAATGGAGAAAAAATATTACATTTTACAAAACAAAAAAGGTCAAGAATACAACATACATAATTTCGAGCATTCGCCGAATTCACTAACACAAGATGAACTGCCCAAGACATCACAATGGTATTCGGAACGATAATCTAATATCTATAAAATAACTAAAATACATAACTAACAAGAAGAAATAAAATGGAGAAACATTAGGAGTGTTAATTTGGCTCACCAGCTCTGACGGCCCGTGGCTCGGCCAGGGAAAAGCCCCGAGCCAACCTGACTCACAGCTCTGTAGAACCGAGCCCCATTTTGGAGCGTCGCTCGTGTTACGTGCCATTTTCGAAAAAATAATAAAATAAAATAAAAGTTAAGTGCCTGCTTACACATACAGTATGTGCTGGCTACAAGGCATCTTACAAGTAGCTACATAGCTGCCTGTTAATAAAAAAAAAATAAAAATTAAAAGCTAAGTGTAGTTGACAGCAGTAACACAGGCAGCTACATAGGCAACAGTGTATGCTGCCTACTACAAGTATACAGGCAGTACTTAGCTACCTATTACAATACCAAAAAATGAAAGAAAACGTTTTTTTGGCCTAGCTACTCGATAGGACTCGAGTCGGAAGCTTGGGCCAAAAAAAGTTCGAACCATTTTTACTCTAGTCGAGCAGAGCCCGAACCTCGAGTTTTGGCTCACGAGCTGACTCGACTCGACTTATTGATATCCCTATAAAAAATAGAGTTACATAATATATTTCAAAAGTAACATAATGAAAAAAAAAAAAATATATATATATATATATATGGCACATCATTTGATAAATATGACAACATTTCTATTTCTATCAACATTATCACCATATAAGTCTACAATAACCAAATTACCTACATTACATTTACCTCAGTATCCACATCATATAAATTTAAGCGAAGAAAAAAATAAATCACGAGACAAATTAAGGAAAAAGAAAGATTAGAAAAGACACGTGATGAATGATGAAAAAGACTAACGGATTATCGACAAATTACAACAAATTAATTATGTAGGAAATAATGTAGAAATTTACGAACGGAAATAGAAATTACAATTTCAATGATAATTTTCATCAAACTAATTCATCGGTAAAACTGTTTCTGATAGCTGCCATAGAAATCTGTTGGTATTTTCGATAGGCTTGTATATGTAGGTAAATGCACGGCTATGTTGCTATCGAAAAGTTACTGGCGAAACTTTCACCTTCGATATGTACCGATATAAAAATTATATCGCTTAAGTAAAGATACAGAAGGAATATCGACTGTGAGCAAAAGAAATATCCTCGCATTTTTTAAATAGTGCGTTCTTTTCCTTGTCTTCAATTCCTTTACTAAAAATTAACACTGCAACAACAAACTTTTCCCTACTTACCGATAGAATTTAGGTATGTACATATCGAACGTGAAAGTCCCACCATAATTTTTCGATGGCATTATAACCGTCAGTAATTACCAACGAATTTACCTACATGCACAAAGTCCATCGAAATTATCAATGGATTCTATGGCAGCTATCAGAAACAATTTTAGATATTAATTAGTTCGATAAAAATTATCAACGAAATTGTCATTGCTATTTTTGTTGGGAAATATGTGGTTAAAAAGTAAGGAAAAGTTATTGATGTGATGAAAAACATTATTTTATTGAAGAATGTATGGTTGAAAATGAGTTATGAAATAATATATTTTGAAAGAATATGTGCCAAACAGGGTTAAAGATGATATAGGGGAGGGAGACGGCTGAGGAGAAAAGAAAGAGAAAGGTGATGGTGTTAAGGGAAATGGTGGCAGTGAAGAAGAGGCAAGTTCTGTAAAGGGGAAGGATGGTGGTGGAGAAGCAAGAAAAAGGGTGGTGGTGATAAGAAGAAGGGATGCGACGATGGAGAAAAGAAAGAGAAGGGTGATGGTAACTGCAGCAAAGAAAAGGGTGATGAGAACAACTCCGGCCAAATGGAGGACCACTTTATTTGCTATCCACAACCATATGGACCTTCTCTCCAAATGCTCAATGATGAGAACCCGAATGCATGTTGGGTCATATGAAGGGGGGAAAACAGAGAATGAATTGTTTAATTGAATGTGTAGCAAGAATTGTTTTTAATTTTATTCACAAATTAAGGGAGGAAATGAATATAGACAAGGAAAAGGATTTGTTGACTTCTTTCATTCTCATATTTATATGCAATTTTTCCTGTTTGACTGAAGTTTGTATTTACACATGTCTTGAGTATAGATGAAAGTCCATTATTTAATATTTTCATAAGTATGTTTGACTCAAGTTTGTTAAATGCTTAAGTTGCAAGGTATACTTCCCATAAATCAGATTGTATGCATAATTCGTTTGCTATTGTTTCCGTGTTTTGCACGTCTTCGCCCACAAGTGTATGTACTATTAAGACCCCTGATTTTTCAGAAAATGATGGTTGAAACTGTAGAGTTTGTAGGGAAATTGACGAAATGTGCTAGTACAACCCATATTTATAAATAAGAAATCACTAATTTTTGTTTGTCATGCAATTTATGGAACTAAATTATTGAATTAAAATTCATTTATTACCAACTATTTGAGATATGAAGCATTAACTAATAAACTCTTTACATATTGAAGTTGGACATATCCAACTAGTTCAATTCCAAAATCGAAAATCAATCCAAAAAATTATGAGGGCAATTAATATGTTATCACGAGAAACTATCGTTATAAAAAGTATTAGTTATTACTGCACTATTGCTGCACTATGCTGTTTTAAATAACTAAATTTTAATACCTATTATTTGTACATGCACAAACCATTGGGAAACCGTTGCAAAAAGATTTTGTGATGGTCCCAAGCCGTTGCAAATGCATTTATGACAATTACATTTATGATGGACCATTTTTCATCACAACATCGTTTCATATACATGTTTCCATGGTTTGAGTACTCTATTATGACGATTAATAACCGTCACCTTCCACTAGTGCCATCATGCAACTCACCCTTTTGATATTTGGGCATGTGCACAGAACCTGCTCATTTAACGATTACATGGACGGAAAACGTGAATTTGGACAAAGTTTCAACTAAAACGAAAGCCTAAGGACGTTAACTCCAAAGACAAAAGGTTGGGGATGATTTTATTACCAATGCCAAAGGTTGCGGATGGTGCGCTCAAATTACCCCAATTATTAAAAAAAAAAAATCATGGGTTCGTCGGGTCAAAGAGGACTTTTCAAATGCCTTGCTGGGCCGATAACGTACAAAACGACACCTGCTTATTGTCCAAAGCCCATTTCCTCAATATGTTCGTGAGAAATCGAATTAGGGCAAGATTTCTCCACTGATTGAATCCCAAATCTGAAATTCATTACCACATACAATAATCCTAACGACCTGAGTGTCTATTACCTATTAAATTCTAGAACTTCTATCAAGGTAATTGATTTCTGTATTGAGATTGCCAATTTTTGGAATGGAATCACTGTTAGTGTTTGCGGTATGTGTAACTAGTCCACGAATATGTTCAATTTCATTTGCAGAAATTTGCTGTATTCTCCTTTTTTTTCTGATTTATCTAAATTATGATTAAAGCAACGATCTTGGACAGAGACATTTTTTGCATATTTTTCTCAGCATAGTTTTGTGATAATGTTAACGGGATACTACTTTATGGGATTGAATTACCGAGGAGCTGGATTTTGTATTTCTTTGGAATAATAGGTCGGCTGCTAGGACCTTCTCTAATTGTTTGATAGGTGGGCACACATGAATGATGGTATCTCTGTTTTTCTTGATGAAACTGGATTTCTTTTCCCTTGTATATTTGATTTTTTTTTTTCTGCATAGGATTCCTCCAGTGGATAAATTTGACATTTTTATATTTGACGTCACTCTTTCAGTCAAGATAAGCAATTCTTCCTTCCATAGAGAAACGGGATTCTTTATACAAATACTTGATGGGCCTCTTCAAAATTTGCTCAGTTAAACTCAATTACAGTTTTATTTTTCCAATAAAAATATGTACAGCTTCGTCTTGTTTCTAGTTACCATGGGGTTGGTTGCATGACTCCTCTCGTCTCTTCATTCTCTCATGAAAGGCATCTGCTGATTATGCTGCTGCTTCTTATTTGGTGACGCTTGCTATTTTTCTATTCTGTTAATATTGATGGTTAGCAACTATAGTTCTTCTGGTGTATTCATTTTCCTCAATGCTCCCCAAATGCCATATTTATATATGTATGTGTTATTTTGATTTTATATTGTTGTACGCATACATATATATTTGGTCGTGTATGCATGTGGTTTGCTAAATATACTATTAATATGGATGGCAATTTGACCCAAACAACCTGAACCCCATGGTGCCCCGCCCAGACAGGGCTGTAGGCCAGTTTTGGGGCAAGCTGCCCCTATTATCTAGTTATTATCCTAAAAAGAGTCTTACTAATTAGATTTTATAGAGCCACCCAAACAAAGGATACCATCTTCAGCATGGCAGCTCCGTTATCCATTATTTAATTTGATGCCGTCAACAAGCAATTCGTCTCAATTGAATCCAAGAAAGAGTTCTCCTTCGATTCCTATATGTTTATTTGAGCCTTTTAAAGAAAAAATCTCAAATTTGTTTAGTGCCTGTTTGACATTCATTACTTTATTTTATGGTTTGCTGCATGACCATTTTCAACCACATTCACACAATAAAATATTTTACACGTATACTAAAAACTTTTCCCTACTCGTTTAATCACACATTCTCCTAAAAATCACTATTCAAAACTCTTTTTCTATAATAATAGTTGTCAAACAGGCTCTTAATATCATCTTAGCCCAACATTTTTATGCCCAAACTGAACCAATTACCAAGCCCATTAGCCCATTTCCCAATAAATGGGCAATGAACGAAGCAGGATGGGGCAATAAAATTTTTGGCAGGGCAGGGACAGGGTGCCACGCCCCATTCCTATCCTAAATGTATAGATAAGTTAATGTCTACACTAGTGCATTTTTGCTATATTTACGTTTGCAAGTCTTATCTACGTATTAATTTGTTAAGGACGTATTTTCCATTATGTGATAATTGCTTACCATTGCTGCGGTGCCATTTTTGGGTGGTACACAATGAAATGCCATCTTGTTCATCATTGTTAAGCCCTGTTTAGGAATCTTTAGCTGATTTCCGAACAACTTGTAAACCATTTTGTGCAAATTTAGGGCCAGCTTGAAATCTTGGAACTTGGTTGTCTGTTCATTTTTTCTTAATTGATTTGTGCTAAAACGGGTATTGAATCAGCCTGATTCTACCATGAAAGTTATTATTAACTGTTTCCCGACCCAAATTTGGACAGATAGCTTGGTAAAGTTGTTAGAGTTATAAATATATAAGGCCTCCAAATCCATTTTATGGCTAAAAGCACCAGAGACCTTGTCAGATTTTATTTCAAAACAACTCATTTTTAGAACAACGCGACGCTTGATTTAGTTAATAGCTGGATCATGTGGAATATCCAGGTTCTGGTGTCTTACTAAACGTGAGCCACATCTATCTGGGACATACCTGTCATAAATAAAACTAATTTTGCACTTTGCTGATCTCATCGATCCCCCCCTTTTTTTTTTAATGGATTACCTGATGAAAATCTATTGAAGTTCCATTTCAGTGCAACTCTCCTTTAGAATAGAGTGAACTTAGATTAAGGTCATATCAGGATGCATGAGGCTGGATTATCAGGTTTAGGAGTGTTGTTAAACCTGACCCTCATCCATGTGGTGTCATATTTGTCATCTGTAAAACTGATTTTTTAGTTTGCCAAACACTATCTCAGAGACTGACTTTTATTCCTTTTTTTGTAATTGTAGAAGCTTTATTTTTTTTTTGTTTGGAATTGTGAAAAAGACTGTAGCAATAAGGTTTGGCCCAAACACTTACACATGAATGACTAAAAACTGCCTTAACTTTTTATGTCATGTCTCTTTCTTGTGCCATTCATCTGCTTCCTTTGTGGCTGAAAGACTGTATATAGTGATACTTGACTACTGGAGATTAGTTAACCCCTCTCCACAGGCAGAGGATGTTATATTTTGATTTTCAACTCAATACCTTATTTATGTGTTAAGAGTCTGAGGGATGTTCTTGGAAGTCTTTGATTTTGAGGAAGTCAGTTAGAGGGCCTAGTAGAGGGGAAGCCAATTGATAAACACTGTTTCAGTGTTTATAGGTTCATGATGGCGTAACTACTCTTTGTTCGTCAATTACAGGAAAGGTTTGGTTCATCTTGCTTTTGCAACTTCTGAGCCATTATTAAGAGCTTTCAGGATAAAGGTTGACTGTTTTGGAAGCAATGGATCGTGGCCACTATGGTCCTCAGCAAGGATGGGAAAATAACAGCGTAATTGTGGTTTTCTTTTAATCACATTTATGGGATGATATGCAAAATTAGGCTCATGTGATTGTCCATTTTTTTCCGGCATCTCATCCTTAGAGGACATGAGAGAAGCCATGGGACAGTGAGGATGTGGAATCGATTTGCCTACCTTGAACCATGATTATTAGTTGCTGATATAGCTTATTCTCTTGAATCCACAGGCTTTGGAGGGGTATGGCGCTGTTCATGATTCACACTTCAGGTGGGTGTTTACTGATGCTTATCGCCAAATGGGTAAATGTTTCTCAAGTATGAGCTCTAGATGTTTACTTTTCTTTCCTTGCTGATGGAGTTCAGATGGGATTCTTAGCAACATTATACATGATGGCTATTTATTTATTTTTATCTGCTTTGCCTTTGATGGTATTCAGACATTTAAATGGTCGACTTTGTATGCCATATCTTTCATGCTCCATACACTGTACTCCTTTTCTATTACTTGCACTTCTCTTCTATCGGCTCGTCTCATATTCTTTTGGCAGGGCTGGTGACCCTTATGATGATAGGAGGTATGTAGATGAAAGGTTCTTGAGGGACAATGTTTACCCAAGGGGTGACTTTCACGAGGACATATTGGAGAGGGATAACTATCCACCTCCACCACCACCAGCTGGCATGTGGCCTCAAACAAGGAGGAGAAACTATGAAGAAGAATATTCTTTTGAGAAGGATTATAGACGACGTGAGAAGCCGTATGTTGATTTATTTATCAAATGAGCTCTTTTTTTGAAGCTGATAAGTATCATAAAACTGACGCATTCTGGAATATGATAAATTCTTGATGGTTATTCAGTATTGACAACGGTTGATATTATCGATTTGACAGGCCTGCTAGATATGGAGAGCGTGAACGTGATGATTACGGATATGATGATTATGACTACAGATCTCGTTTTTCGCGTCAGAGTAGGGAGGACAGTCGTGAAAGAGATTTTGAGTATG
The DNA here is from genome assembly GCA_903798405.1 of Fraxinus platypoda. Classification (NCBI taxonomy): domain Eukaryota; kingdom Viridiplantae; phylum Streptophyta; class Magnoliopsida; order Lamiales; family Oleaceae; genus Fraxinus; species Fraxinus platypoda. The sequence continues at coordinate 13,194 of CAIGRT010078837.1, read as the reverse complement.
GGAGACACAGTTATGATTCTGACTATGATAGAGGCAACAGGAGAGAGAGTAACTCGAGGAGGCATGAATCTCATGAACGTGAGCGTGACAATAGAGACCTGAGTCGGGAAAGGGATGAAAGCCCATACAGAAGGCACGATCACTCTCGTTCTCGTTCACGTTCTCATGGTCATGATGATCGTGCACGGTCTAGGTCTCCTCGAGGCCGGAGTCATGGTCGAAGTCTTAGAGAAGATGGTTATGATGATGGTCGGTACGAGAGAAGTGGCAGACGAAGTGATCGTGAAGATAGACGTCAGCATGACCATTACTCTGTTGTATGTTCCATTTTCTCCTGGTAACTCAGTTATTTTTTGCAGTTCACTAGATCCAAGCCTTGAACAGTGTGTTGTCTCTTTATAGGCTCCCTCTGCTACTGTCGTTGTGAAGGGTCTTTCTCAAAAGACAACTGAAGAAGATTTATACCAGATCCTTGTAATTCCTCTTATTCTTCCCCACCCTTTCAAATATTTGTCAGGGACAACTTCATGTGTCAATCTCTCCTTGTTTACCCCTTGCACAAACCTTTTTTATTGGTATCAGGTTGAATGGGGACCACTTCGTCATGTCCGTGTGATCAAGGAGCGAAGTTCTGGTATATCTCGTGGATTTGCTTTTATCGATTTCCCTTCTGTGGTACGTAACTTCTGATATCCTGTCTATACATATGATAATTGTGGAATGCTGAACCTTCTTATTGTTGTAAAACAGGATGCAGCACAAGCAATGATGACTAGGCTTGGGGATGAAGGTCTACTTGTAGATGGCAGGAACCTCTTCTTTGAATACAGGTATATATACCTAACTTTTGTGATTGGTACTTAAGGAGCCAACTTGCATAATTTCAGTTTATTTGCATTGAGGTGACCAAGCTGATGAATAGATTGATTGACTTAGTGTATTAGGCTTTGGCTGGTGCAGTAGTTTATCTTCTGCTGGGTTTACTTCAGATTATTCAAAATTTAGAGGTGGGGTCCTTTTATTTTTTAGCATCCCTTGATAAAAAAAAAAAAAAATTGAATTGGTAGGTTTCTATCTACCACTTCTATGATGCACCAACACGGATATGTGTGTCCGACATGACACGTGTCGGATACTTTGATATGCGATTTTATTGACACGGCACTTTGCTGACACGTTAATTAAAATTTTTAAAATTCTTAATTTATATAGTATAAATTTAATTTTATACTTGTTATTAATTTTTCTGGTTGAAATCTTTTAAATATGAATACCTATTTGTTATTTAATAATAACGAGTTAAAAATATATAATGGCCTTGTTTAATTCCCATTTTTTCCAAAATACATTTTTCTGTCTCTTATTTTCAACCACACATTCTCCATCAATCTACTATTTCAAAATGCATTCTTAATCTTTTAATGGGACTCAAACGGGCTCAATATTTTTGATAAAAAAAGAAAAATGACCATGGTAGAGCATCAGAGGTCCCACCCGTGTCGGATATGGACACGGACACAATATCCTAGTTGAAATGTCCGTGAAACACAGTACCACTTCTTCCTAGTGCATATAACTACAAATGCTTTTGGATTCTTCTTGGCATGTGGCTTACATGAAAGTCCAGTTCAATTGATTTTGCTGTATTTTTTATATGGACTTTTCTATCCTCTGCATCCTTTTTATCTTCCCTCTTTGTGCTGTTCATCATCTATTTTAGTATCAAATCTCACCTTTTTCTTTGTCATGTTTCTTTACATTTTTGTTCTTTATCTTTCTCCACCGTCTTAATGCTACAACACCTCAGCATATGGAGATGAGTTTTAGGGCTACGTTAATTGGTTTGACCTTTTTTTCAATCTGCATGCAGAATATGAATTAGTGTCTAAATATTTGGAAATTTTCGTACATGCTGTTAAATTTATTGCATTGTAGTCAATCCATGTTGATTCTGTCCTGGCAAATTTATGCCACCAAGTAAAAATATATGTACCAAATATTTTCAATTGTCATTATAAAATTAACTTTTGTTGCAGTAGTAAACCAACTGGGGGGGTTAGTGGGCCGCTTGGAACAGATCATGCATCAAGATCAAGCCATGGTCGAAGAAGTATTACCGTACCATCTGATTGGATGTGCACTATTTGTGGTTGTGTCAATTTTGCTCGGCGAACATCCTGTTTTCAGGTTTTCTTTCCCTTCATTTACTTGGAAGTAATACTTTCTCACATTAATACCCCCTCATCATCTTTTTGGACTGTGATGTGACAGTTTTTATTAGAGCTTATCTTTCTAGATTTTTGTAAGCAGAATTTGTCAAAGTTCATGAGTTCATGTATTGCCAGGTGGATACAATAGTTAGGCCTGGTGATCATGTGTATTATTGCTTCTGGCTGTCTCAATATAAAGCTGATGCATTCAATTTCAATTGTGGATAATCTTTCGTCTTCAGTCAGAATTCATATTGTTTTTAATAACAAGAGGGATTGCACAGATGCATGAAGAGAAGCTTTCTCAGCTTATATGATTGAACTTTGTCCAGTAGTAATTTTTACCAAGTGATAGTGATTTTTTTCATCTGTTGAATCAGTGTAATGAGCCAAGAATGGAAGATGCTCCCCCAGCTGATATGACATCGTCAAATCCCACTCCTATTGGGAAGAGAGGAGAAATAGGTTAGTTGTACACACCAGTTCTCTGAAACGACATTTATATCATATTTTCTATGTTGATATACTTTCAGGTGCTACTCTTGTTAGTTGTAAATGCACTAGTTTTCTCAACTGGCATGACAAGCATGTATTGAACATTTTCTATGTTGATGTGTTTCAGGTCCTACCCATGTTCTTGTTGTTCGTGGATTGGATGAAAATGCAGATGAGGAAATGCTTCGTTATGAATTTTCTAAACACGCTCCTCTTAAGGTGTGGTGCAGTATTTGCTTCCATTGTTGTTAGTATTATCTGTTTATTCTTTCATTGAGGAGCTGTATTGATTTTAACACTCGCAGGATCTGCGACTTGTTAGAGACAAATTCACTCACATCTCAAGAGGATTTGCTTTCGTTCATTTTCATTCGGTAAGTTTATCTGCATCTATTGTTTGTGGTGCAACTATTTGGTATTTTCTCCGACAGGTGAATATGGTAAAGACATTTTATTGTTATTGTGATTTTTAATAAGAAATAATTTATTGTTAGTTGGAATGAGATAATAAGAGATACGCCTATGTTAAGATGGACATTAGCTTTTTCCTCGAATTTCAAATATGACGCAGTTATGATGTTCCATGTAATTTTTAGTGGAATATATCCGGTGCTCTCTTTAGTAACTGTTCCAGGTTTAACTGAACTGAAATCTCTTCTCCTCTTGCTTAATATCTGAAGGCGATTTTCTTTGTAGACTGCTTGATATTATGGATCTTTTTCAGCCTTTTAAGTTGGTTAAGATTTTAATTTCCCTTGGAAGGTCATCCTCTGGGCCATATATTGCTTTATCTAGATGTATTATTGTTGTGTCAATAATGTATTTGGTTTTGTTTACTTATTTTCAGGTTGAGGATGCTACTAAAGCCCTTGAAGCAACAAATGGCACCACTCTGGAGAAAAATGGGCAGATTCTTCGAGTTGCCTATGCAAAAAGTATTATTGGAGCTGGATCGGCAATTCCAGGTTCTTCTCAGTCAAGTAGTCTTGCTGCTGCAGCAATTGAAGCAGCAACATTTGCCCTGCAGGTTTTCTACTTAGCCTTTTCCTAGAACAGATGCGTTCTTTACATGTAATTGCTGTCCATGGTCCACATATCTAGGTTGACCTATGTTTTTGTCATTTTTTGCTTTGAAATATTTTTATCCAAGAGAAGAATGGTAGTGGAAATTAATTTAGTTATATAAATTTGGTGAATTGATGCAATTCACTCACAATTCCGTTGCCCTTTGAGCTCATATTTCTTTATTATGATAGTGGAAATCAACTTCGTTATATAAATTTAGTGGATACGGGCTATTCACTCTGTTTCATTGCTCTTTAAGCTAATATTCTTTGATTGGGCCATGCACTTATTGTTTGCCGCGTTCAACCCCTAATTATTGCACTGCACTTATTATAAAAGAAGACTTTAATACTCAACTTTCTGCCTAAAAGCTGTTTTAGACCTGCTGCATAGCCCAACAGGTGGAAACCAAACATGCACTAAATGTGTAAATTTAATACTCGCAGAATGTTGATATTTTCAGTTCCTACATTAAGATCAGAAATGAAGTTTTCTCATTTGGGTTTTTGGGGTTATGCACTGAGCTGATTATAAATTGCTCAAAAAGTGCAGCTATTATTGTTCCTTTATTATGTGTTAGAAATGTACATTCAGCTTATTTGTTAGTTTTACTTGCTTTAACTATGGCAGCAAAATCTTGTTTTTATCAATGCAAGTAGAGAATTTTGTGCTTGTGTGTGCTGGCTAATTATTCCTTTTTTTAATTCCTTTAGTACGATGCTGTTGGGTGGACACCTAAAGAATACAATCCTGATGATAAACAATCTGCTGATGAGCAAGAGCAGGGCAGACAAAACACAGTTCAAAAGGATCCTTCAGCACCTCGATCTGGTTTTGTGTGGGACGAAGCCTCTGGTTATTATTATGATGCTGCTTCTGGATTCTACTATGATGGAAATACAGGTTTGTCTCTTCATAGTTTGATTTCATTCCAAAGGTTCCTTTTAGTAAATCTATTTGTAAATGTTTGAAAAGATCCCTTAACTCATGCAAGTCTTGATCCTTTATCATGTGAATTATGTGCTTATGTATGTGGATTTGATCAAGGGATGATTGGGGTGTAGCAATGCACGGACTGTGAGTGCCAGAAAAGGATTTATGTAGTCAACCCAAATTCATTGGGAAATAATTAGTTTGTTGTTATTCATTTTAAGTTCGTTTCAATGATCGATATCCTGTTTCTTCCGATTCTTCATGAGATTTAGATTTGTTTTTTAATTTAAGATCAAGAAATTAGGAACTAAATGGTGGGGCGTATTTGAATTTTTCGAATTAATCTGAAATATAACATTTATTATATACCAGCATGAGTCACATTGACAAGTCCAAATAAAATAGCATGTCAGACATCTTCGCTACAAATTTATGCTTCTTAGGAAAGGAGAAAATAAATCTAATATTAGAAGATCCAGCAAGGAATAAGCAGATGTCCCACATCTTAAGCATTTGGCCCTTTTTCTGATTGTGGATGTGGAAATGCTATTATCTATCTCATTAGCCCAGTTTTCTATTTGTAATGTACCTCTTGCTTTTTTGCTGCATTCTTGCTTGCCTCCCCCACCCCGTCTCTCACTCCTCTTTCAGATTTTGTTGTTTAGCTTCGCATATACATTTTTGGGCCTGATTTTTTTTTTCAAAAAAGCACATAAAGTACTTTTGTGCTTCCCAACCAAAGTTTTTTGGTAATATATCAAATTCCTCTCTTCTTTTTTTTCCCTCGTCTTTCTTGAGTTCTGCATTATTTCCCATTTGATTTTGAATTCATTTCTTGTGCTCATTTTCCTAAATAGAATTTTCTCCTTTTTGTTACAACGGTATATTATTATTTTAGAACACGCTAATCACTACCTTACATCTCTTCTAAATGCTTAGAAAGTAGGGTTGAACAATGAAACCGTCAAAACGCAAAATCGAACCGAAATCGCTTTTCAAAACTGTTGATTTGGGTTCACGTGGATCCGTTAACGTTTTGGTTTTGAACCGAACCAAACCGCTTCGAAGTGATTTGGTTTAGGTTTCAATCTTTGCAAACAGTTTAAAAAAATTGAAAAAAAAATTAATTTAAATTTTATCCGACCTAATTAAAACTAAAAACATCCCAATTAAAAAGATAAATCTATATTACACATAATACAATCAAACTCAATATTCAAATAGACAATTATCCATTCCAATTAAATAGTCATTTTGAAAATTTGACCAATGAGTCTTTCGACGTACTACTTTAGTGAAAATTCAAAGCAAATAAGTGCAAGATTGTTCCCCAAATACAATTATTTCCGAGTCTACATTCCCTACTAGTGGTAGAATTCTTGATTCTTTTAGGAGTTACGTTAAGTGAAAATATGGTTGAGGCGGTGATTCGCTTTAAAAATTGGTTTTTTACTAAGAAGAAACCTATAGTGATTCGTTAATAGTTGGATGAGGTAGAAGCATTGAATGATTCACAAAATGTTATTAAAAAGTATTATTGTATTTGATCTTTCTATTCATTTTCTTTGATTAGTTATTTTATATTATTCGACTATAATCAATGAGTTCATGTATTATATTCTTATTTTTATGGAGAGAATGAATCGTGTTACAATTGTAAATGTTGCGCCAATTAGTATCGACTAAAAAGTTAAAATATTTCTATCATGTTGTTGCATTACAATGATTAGAATTATAGAACTTAGATTTGTAATATTTTCAATGATATTATTTATGTTTTAACGTGAAATTTTAATCAATATTTATGATATAACTTATTCGATATATGTTATTTTTTTCTTTGTTAAACCATGGTTTTAATCCGAATCAAACCGAAAATATTGGTTTGAATTGGTTTGGTTTGAAAAAATTCCAAATCTCTTGAAGTGGTTTGGCATGAAAATTTCTCGCAAACCTCCCAAACCGAACCATGTTCACCCCTATTAGAAAGCATGAGAATATCTTGCCATATTGTATCTCTACTATTGTTTTTTATTCACAATTAAATTTCGGGGAGTATCTTCATTCACCTATAATATATCTTTGGACAAACATGTATGATCACGGAACCAGCTTCTTGACTTGGTTCATCTTCCAAAATCGATATTCGTTGGCTGACAAATGTAAATGTTACTTATAACATTACTTAGGTTTGTTTTAATGGCATTTCTGAAAATGAAGGATTGAGGACGAACTTAAGATGAATTAGTCTGCTGAAGTTCATGAACAATTGTAGTTAATCATTGTGGAATGTTTTTTGTCTTGTGGATATTTCCAAATTTATATGATCTAGATTTCAAAATTAATTTATCCAATGTTGCACTTTGCAGGTTTATATTATGATGGCAACAATGGCATCTGGTATACTTATGATCACCAAACTCAGCAATATTTCCCTTGTGCTGATCAGAATGACAAAACTGCTGAAAAGCAAAGTGAAACTTCAAAGGCATCTGATGGTCCCAATAGTAAAAAAGTTGTTATATCTGCACCAGCTGCTACAATAACGTCGAATGAGAAAGCTACTTCATTACCAGATACTGTCCAGGCTGCCGCCGCTGCAGCAATAGCAGCTGAAAAGAAAGAGAAGGAGAAATTAAAAGAAATAAGACTTGCTTCTAAAAGCAGCATTCTTGCTAACAAGAAGAAGATGAGTAATGTTCTTACCATGTGGAAGCAAAGGAGTCATGAAGGGCAAGCACCACGAGTGGCACTTGATGACAATCAGCCATCTGCCGCAGTTGAGGAGAGATCTAATGCAGCACCATCCACAAAAAGCAAGTTCAAGAGTGACGTGCTGAGTACAAAAGAGAAAGCTATGGCCTCTTCAGGATTTACAGCAAATGCCCCAACCCAATCTGCTGCTTTGGAATCTGTAGACAGGGCCAGACCCATGATTTCTGGTTCTGGTGGATCCTTAAAAGGGGTTATAAGGAGTTCTGGAATGGGGGTGGTGAAATCGGATACTTTATATACAGGATCAATAGGAGGTGCTTCCACTTCTTCGACCAGTACATCTTCAGGTCCATCTTCGCTGACGTTCGCAGATGCCTCAACAACAGTGACACCATTCAGAACAGATGCTTCTGCACTGGGTTCTTATGCATCATCTGTTGCTGCTGGCAGTGGTAAGAGAAGGTTTTCAGAGATGCCATCTTCTGCTCTCTCAAGTAAGGAACAGCCCCAAACTACCTACAGAGATCGAGCAGCTGAACGTAGAAGTTTGTATGGTTCATCATCATCTTTCGGGGATGACCAATCTGATGTCGGAGATTCCAGTAAGTGTATCTTGATTTTATGTCATGCGCCGTTCTTTTCTTATTGTTCTATCTCTAATCATTAAACTCCAGAGTGAGTTTACTTTTGCATCTAGCATTTCCATATGCTGTATGATTGCTTTGTGACTTCTAACAGAATTAAGTTGTGATGGGCAATGGCTGAATAGTCTGCTATAGCTTCAAACTTTGCCTGGTGCAAATATATATGAAAACTTGAGATGGATAAGATTCCAATGGCCGATTGCTAGTTTTATTCTCTCTTTGGAATCCATATTGACTTGTTAGAAAATTTTGTTCTTGTTATTGCTGCTGGACATCCAAGATCGCGATTCAACATTTAAAAGGGGTGCTTTGGATTCCATGCCTTTCCCTCCTGGTGTTGGCGGTGGACGAGTTGCTGGAGATGCAAATAGTCAGAACTATGAAGTGATCACAGCAGACAGGGCAATTGATGAAACTAATGTGGGGAACAGGATGCTCCGCAGCATGGGCTGGCATGAAGGCTCGGTACCAATTCTCTTCCTGCACTACATAACTTTCGTGTTGGTTTTACTTAAAAGCAAATTTCATTGTGCAAATAAAATTTATGACTATAATACGTGTATACAGTGCAATATCAATTGGTTTTCTTTTCGGATTTCACCCATTTCTTGCAGGTTTGACAAAGCTTATGAGCTTGTCGAACTTTATTTTTATCCACACATTCCTTAGGACCCATAACTTTTACTTACTTTTTAACCATACATTCCTTGAAACCCATTGCTTATAAGAAAAAAGCTCTAGCCAAGCAAGCACCTCATAGATTCAGTTGTAAACTAAAAACTTGCAAGTTTAGGCAAAACACAGCATGATTCTATTTTGGAGATTCACTTGCATCACATCCATCAGCTCTAAAGTGACTAGCAATACATTTTTGTTTATTTCAGTATCTGACTATGCCTTCGGGGATTTTTGTTTGGTTTCTCTGTGTTGATCATATATCTAGGGATTGGGAAAAGACAGAAGTGGCATGGTAGAGCCTGTCCAAGCTCAGGCCATGGATACTAGAGCTGGACTAGGGAGTCAGCCGAAGAAGTTGGATCCAAAACTCGAAGTGCAGGCGGGAGATAGTTACAAAGCTGTTATTCAAAAGAAGGCCATTGCCCGGTTTCGGGAAATGTCATAGCGAGTTGACAAAGACAGCTTTATATTCTCTGTGCTCTGCTATTCATTTTCCCTTTTGAGTTGCTGTTTGTAGAACTAGTGAAAGTCGTTATAATGTAAATCAATTAGATGTTTCTGTCCTGAGTGCATTGTGTCAATTACTGCTTTATGTTGAATTGGAAGTTACTTGAATAAATGTTAATGCTTACTGAATTTTTTACATTCTTAAGTCCAATGTTGAGCCCATGGGTTTATCTATCATTTTTTCAAGATTTGCTTTAAACTGTTTAGAATGCATATTCAATTGGAAACATGTTAAGGTTATGATTGTCCAAAATTTAGGTATATGAAGTTCTCTTTGGAGATTTATCTAGCCATATTGGAACTAGCATAATATTAACAAGATGAGCTATTTGTTATCTTTGTTTATAAAATTAACACATAAAACTCAATCGGATGGAAAGATCTTTACTTACCGACTGAAAAGGGTGGACTTGGTTTTAGGAGATTGCAGGACATTGTTGATACTTTATCCCTGAAGCTATGGTGGCTTTTTCACTCAACACTCACAAATCTTTATGGGCTCAATTCTTATTGGACAAATATTGTATGGGGACTATCTTCTTCTCGCATATGTTCCTTATTCAGCATAACATATTTGGAGGTTGAAACTAGTTGGACTTAAGGTCGAGCCACATATTCCTCATAATCTTCTTTTGGCATGATTGTTGGATGTTGGATGGGTGAGGCCATTTTGGTGACCTTATCCTCCCACCGATCGCGCTATTTTGCGAGGGTCCAAGATTTCTATGATGGCTCAGGTGGAACATTATACGATTGTTACAGGTTCTTCCTTTATCCATGGTTGAGCAGATTGGAGTTATACCTCTATCGGATCATGCTCCTAATTGGATTTTTTGGAAGGATACATCAAATGGTAATTTTGCTACCAAGTCAATGTAGCAACTAGTCCGTTCTTATAGACAGCCTGCTAATGTGGAGTCCAATTTTACCTATCACTATTTCTTTCTTTTGTTGTAGACTCTGGTAAGATTTGATATCGGACACGTAGCCATTCAAAAGAAGATTGGTTGTCATATGGCCTCTCGATGTCATTGCTGCTCGGAGATCGAGACCACCTCACATTTTCATTGGCAACACTATTTTTGATTAAGTATGGCATAATTTTGGGGCTATATCTGGTGAGGGAGTAATATCTAGGTTCCAAAGATGGAGGTACTTGGGTCAGTATGTTCACAAGGGTCACATTCGCATTGTCATCCCCTGTTTATTTTTTGGTTATTATGGATTGCGAGGAACAACGCGAAGCACAATGAGATTCATGTGGAGCTTAGATGGATAATTTGGAGAGTCTATCGCATAATTTCATTTATGCAAATTGGTCGCTTATTCCGACCTATCCATTGGCAGGGTAACTCGACTATTGCCTCATCCTTTAGTGTGTCTTTGATTCTTCCTCCCTCTGCATCCCCATTTTAGGTTTTTGGCGCACTCCAAAGGAGGGATCTCGCAAGATTGACATCGATGGATGCGTCAATAATGGTTTTGCTAGTGGTGATGATATTATTCGAGATCAGGATAGACATTGTATTGGGGCATTCTCGGCATCTTATGGAGACTGGCTTATTTTGGAAGCTGAGCTGCGGGCTACCTTGGATGGGATTTCTCTTACTCGATGAAACGGCTTATCTGACATTTGGGTGGAGACCGATTCATTGGTGGCCATTTACTACATCACTATGGTTGGAGGACCATAGGCAATTCAGATCATTCTCAGAAGGATCGGACATCTCTTTTGACCGGGATAATATATCCCACACTTATCGTAAGGGGAACGAGGTCACAGATTCATTAGCATCCGAGGGTTGGGACTAGTGTCATTATTAGGAGTTTGGACCACTTGACCTTTCACGACGTATTCGGGCCCTTGTATAGATTGATAGATATGGGCTTCCTATTATTAGAGAATGTTAGTTGAGTTCTCATTTATTTATTTATTTATTGGAAGTGGTAATTCACCTTTGATTCCTTTCCTTCTTTTGCTATTTTTTCGGCCTTTGAGAGGTCAGATTATGTCCCTCTTCCATTGGTTCCCGTGAATATGATTTCACACACACACACGGTTGGGAAATCCGAACCCCCATCGACCTTAAAAAAAAATGAAGTGTGATAGAATTGGAGAGGGATTATTTATTAAGCTAAAATTAATACTTGTAACCTTGGAAATTTGGAATTGCACTTTTGTTTCAAGCTATAGTAGAGAAATCAAATGTGTTCTAGCATGAAAAATCTGAGTAGAAAGCTATAAAATAGTACTACTAGAAAATGGGTGGCTTTATTGTCACTACATCTTTATTTTGTTGCAAGATCTTTCTCTATTCCTCTACAGATCTCTCAACATTGCTCGTTATTGTACTCGTATCCTTAGCTTCTTTTTCTGTTACATTTCTTATTTTTGGTTTTTTATTAATTTGCATATGTTGTTGCTGAAAGTTTGTATTAAAAAATAAAGACTTATTTGTCCTCGCAAGCAAAATATTTAAACGAAAATCATCATAAAATGTGGTTAGACATAAGATTCGACTCATTTTATTTTTAGTAGACACTCCATCAAAGTTTAAGCCATTTTTTTTAGTTTTTCACGTTACCTCAATGGCAAGTTTAGATTCTCCAACCTTGTAGACATATGAGATATACATGACAGAAGTTGGAGCATGTATAATGATCCCGGCCCCAATTTTATTTTATTTTATTTTTTTATTATTATTATTTTGTTTTACCTACGCAGCAATAGTAGCTACGAAACCCATGCAAGATTAAGAAAGCCAAGAAATTCATGTTTAAACTTGATTCAAAAATATTGAATCAGGGAACCAACACAATTGCCGACAATATGTTGACCACATGATTATAAGACTCAAGAATCTCACTCGATTTGTTTGAACGCCACAAGAAATAATCTTGATAAGTTCAAAATTAATTCAATGAAGAATGAGAAGAAGGCAATATGTTTTGCAATAATATCTCTCAAATTGTGTGTTCTTACAATGAATAGAATGAGTCCTATTTATATGGAACTCATAAAATTTACTTAAAACAGAATAAGTCTCAAAAGATTTAAAAAATATACCATACAAGAGTTTAACTAAAATAGAAGATTACGCGGAATTTGAAAAATTCGAGGCCGGATTTATAATATGCGGTCGTATAGTGTAAATCTATGCGATCGCATAGATCAACTGAAACCTTCCACTGGGGTTTCGGTAAAGTGGCATGCGGTAAACTATGCGGTCGCATAGTTGTTCATTTCGTCTCATTCATCCATTGCTTGAATCAAATTGCTTCACTTCGTTTCGTCTCCCATGCCTAACATGAAACTTGTCCATTTGCTTTCCCTGATCAATGTTTCATCTATCGTGGTTTGAGCAAATAATCACATTGATTCTTTGACCCGCTTTGCTCGCGACCTAGTCATATGCCCTTCCTTTGAAATCAATGGATCCTTGCCCAGATTTGTCCTCGTATCATGGATCACATCATCCCCTCCCTTTTCGAAATGATTCGACCTCGAATATGTACCCGCATCAAAGAGGGAAAGATCAGAGACAACAAAAATGCAAATTATCATAAACTTACCCTGAATATCCAAATTGTAGCTATTGGTTTCAATCCTTGCAATGAAGTGGAATGGCCCATCTCCTCTAGGATGTAATCTTGACCATTTTTCCATCCGAACAAGCCATTTTTGCCTAAGCATCCAAACCCAATCACCTGGTTCGAATACTTTACGCCTCGTCCTTTTGCTACCTTGATATGTATATAATTTAATCACCTGTTTTCTATCTAAGCTATTGTTTACAATAATAGTTAAACGAATTAAATCAAACAAGGTTTATGGCTTTGAACCATAAACCATATCAAAACATGTAGTACAAATAGTAGAGGATACTAAATTGGTTCCCAACATATTCCATAAATTCAAACAAAAATAGTTAAGGATTTCAAGATTG
>CAIGRT010078832.1:0-11692 GCA_903798405.1 Fraxinus platypoda | reverse complement strand
CCCCACATGACCCATGTGGGTCCGTCAATGTCTCCACACGAAATCATACTCGCACAAATTACAGCCAGATTATATTAAATTAGTTCATTTCACAAACTAACGACTCATTAAACAACTAATTGGGAAAATAAAAAAATTTAAAAATTGGCATCTCAAAAACCCATGAAACAACTAATTCAATGAAAATGAAATGCATTTGCACTAACCCTCAGATACGGATCAACCTTCGAAATGCAGTAATAAGGGGCATAAATCATAAAAAAATAATAAGAAAAAGAAAAGCACAATAAAATATGTTTAGGGAGAGGATCTATTCAACACAAACAAAAAAAGGCCCAAAATGTATGAAAGAGAAAAGAATCAAACCTTTAATATCAAAAAATACACACAGATGGAGGAGAAGAACTTACGAGCTTGAAATGAGCAAGAACTATGGGTGTCTTTCACATCGATGTCGGTCAACAAAGAGTTTTGAAGAAGAATGGTCTTTGCAGTGTTAAAGGAGAAATCACGCCGCTTCAAATGAATAGGGTTTCACATTTTCATTGGGTTAGGTGGGTTCGGAAAGGTGTGAACATTGAACCAACCCGGCCCATAATAATTTTAAAATTGTTTCACCCGACCCAACCCGGCCCATATTAATTTCAAAACTGGACCTACGAGTCGAGTTGGTTCGGTTTAGCGGGCTTCGTTGCTTTTTTTTTTTTTTTTGGCCCAGTCCTAAGTAGAAAGATGAAATAATTTTAACTTGATTCTTGGTAGGATGGAGATTGTTGGTATCGCTGCCTCAAAGTTCCAACTTATAAGGACTTCTATTGCATATAGGAGTTCAATTTGTGATTATTGAAGACTTCTTATGTTGATATCATAGGCTATTCTTCTAATTATAAAAGATGGGTACGATGGTCAATTCTAATATATTTCTTTCTCTGCCTTGGTTGAGTAAAAATTGGACTCTTCTACACATAAATCGTTCCAAAGTAAATAAATTGCAGGTGTGACAAAACTTATTATCATTTTTACTACGATACTTGGGGATTTGGGATAGAAGATTCTATAAGGTTGTATAATTTTTATACAATGAAAAGATTTGTCAGTTTGCTAGGTATACCATTTTCTACCCTAGCATTGTCCACATGGAAGGTTTCCCAAACAAACTTGCAATATATATATATATGTTAGAATTAGGGTGGGATCCGAATTCTATTTGAAAAATAATTGACAATTCTAATTAAAGTCGACTTAAGAAGAATTTTATTTGAAATGCTATTTTAGAATTATATTCAAAGTTTATTTGACAAATTCTAGTTAAAATTCAATTTGGAAGTTCAATTGAGAGTTTGGAATTTGTGTTGGACCTGAAGAGATCAAGATATAGGCAAGAGAATTTTGGACAACAACTAAGGCAAAGGAACAAGTTTTTTTCCTGAAACTGGGCACCACTGTGCCATACGGCGCTGCAGCTGCCGTGAGCAAATCGCTCTCTTGCTGGTCTAGAGATGCGGCACAAGCTATCCGCTCGCCTGGTGCTCAAGCACCGCTGTTATCGAGGACCAACTTCGTTTCCCCTTTTACACGCGTTTTTAGCATCATTTTCCTTTTACAACACCAAGACTAGGGTTATAAATGTCTCATGTTTGTTCCTTGTATATATTTGGCTCTTCTTTACAAGTTAGATAGGTGGTTTAACCTCATTACAAGTTAGACATTATTTGCAAACACAAATCTTTGTATTCTTTTTTCCATATTTTAATAAAAATTCTTTACTCTACAAATTATATTATTCTTGAGCATTTGTGATTGATTACTTTATATTGTAGCTATAATCTCATATTTTCTTTCAAAAAATTGGTATCAGAACAATCTAATATCATCTTCATTTTCAACAAACTGGTATTAGAGCCAAATGCTTGGAAATTCTTGGGAGATCGAGGTTTTGATTAAGTTAAGAGCTCTGTTTGATATTTTGTAATGGCAATCATGTAGTACGATATTCCGCTTTTGGATTGCAGCACAAGATTTTCATTGTAGCAGGTAAAGATGCGAGCAGTACTTGTTCAGATGGATTTGAATGACACATTGTTTTGACAAGATGCCCACACATTGGATGTTGGAGGAGAAACAACGGAGGGATCGAAAGGCCCTATTTGAGATTCATCTTCATCTTTCAAATAATATTGTTCGCAACGTTTTGAAGGAGAAGTTTGCCACCGCATTATGCTTTAAATTTGAGTAATTATGGATGACGAAGAGTCTAAGTAGCAAATTGCATCTGAAGTAGGGTCTATATTCTCATCGTATAACAGAAGATACATCCCTTGAAGATGACCTAGCTGTTTTTAAGGAAATTGCCGATGATTTAACCTTGGAGGTTAAATACGATGAAGATGATTTGGGTTTTATTTTGTTGGGTTCGTTGCCCGCTTCATTTATATCTTTTAGAGACACGATCTTATACAGTCGTGATACTCTCACCATTGAAGATGTCTAGAATGCTCTACATTCAAAGAAGAAAATGAAGCATCTTGTTAGATTTGAGGTTTATGGAGATGGCCTCATCGTTGATGTGATTGTGCAAGGGGTAAATTAAAGTCTAACTCAAGTTATGTAATTATTACAAGAAAAATGGGCACTTGATAAATGATTGTTATAAGTTGTACAATAAAGAAAAAAATGCTGTAAATCAGCAATCAAAAACTTTAGGAGAAGACATAATTGTAGAAATTTATCACGATGATGGGAAACTTTTACTTATTTCTGATTATGACTTCAAACCTGATGAGAATTGGGTTCATAATACAACTTTCACTTTTTATTTGTCCTAATCGAGATTTATATTCAACATATGAAAAAAATTTCGAAAGGTGTTGTGGTAATAGGAAATAATACACCTTATAAGATAAGTGGCATTGGCCGAGTTAGAATAAAGATATTTGATGGGACGATTAGAAGACTTGATGCAATGAGACACATACCAGATTTGAAGAGAAATCTTATATTTTTTAGTACTCTTGATTAAAAAAGGTACAAATACACCGTTGAAATGAAGTCTTGAAGGTTAGTAAAGAACCCATGTTTTGTTGAAGGGATATAAAAAAAATCTCTGTTGTATGTCTTGCTGTGTTATACAAAATCTTTGATCAATAAGCATATTTAAGAACCCAGGTGGGTTTGGATTTGAATTTTTTGCCTTGGAGTCTAGTTTGATGTCTTTTTTGAAGAATACATTTCAGTTGAGTTTAGAAGTTATCAGTAGTTCTGCTTTGCCACCATTATCAGCGGTGTCATTGTATTTAGTTGCTAATAACATACCCATTTTTTTATTTTAAGCCTCCAATAGATAAAATGCTACTGATTTAGTTGATTATGGTTTGAATGTGGTTAAGGATGTTGATTATAGCTAAAATCCTTCTTTTGATGCATTCAATTATGGTGATTATGTTTTAGTGCTTGTTTACGTCTTGTTTGGTGATGTTTAAGCCCAGTGCTTAGAATTTAGTTAATAATCAGTTATTGAGTTTTGCTCTAATTGGGTGACATAGTTTTGATGAATATTTTCAGTTAGAAATTTTGATGAAAAATTCCGTTTGTGTTTTTTCATAGAGAGTTAAAGTTTATTCCTTGAAGTTAAATTTGTCTCGAGGTGAAAAATCTTTGAAATTTACTCATTCCAGTGGAATTCATGTCAATGTGGAAGATAATTAAAAATTCTAATTAAAGTCGACTTAAGAAGAATTTTATTTGGAATGTTATTTTGAAATCCTATTCGAAGTCTATTTGACAAATTCTAGTTAAAGGTTTTTTTGGAAGCTCAATTGGGAGTTTGAAATTTGTGTTGAACTTCAAGAAGTCAAGATATGGACAAGAAAATTTTTGAGCAGCAATTATGGCAAAGGAACAAGTTTTTTCGAAATTGGGCGCCCTAGCGCTGCAGTTGCCACGAGCTAACCACTCGCTTGCCGCTTGAGATGTGCGGCGCGAGCTGGCCGCTATCGAGGCCTAGGTCTGTTTCACATTTTACAAGTGTTTTTTTACATCTTTTTCCTTCTACAACACTAAGAGTAGGGTTGTGAACGTCTCCTATTTGTTTTCTATATATATTTGGCTCTTCTGTACAAGTTAGATAGGGTGTTTAACCTCATTACAAGTTAGACATTATTTGTAAACACAAAGTTTTATATTCTTTCTCCATATTTTAGTGAAATCTCCTTTACTATACAAGTTATATTGTTATTGGGCGTTTGTAATCAATTATTTCATATTGTACCTATAACCTCGTATTATTATTTTTTTCAACAAATTGGTATCAAAGCAATCTGGTATCATTTTCGTTTCCAACAATACACAAGGCAGATTTTTCTATAAGATGGTCGAGTATGGTAAGGTGACCAAAATTGGACCAATGGATGATTCCTCGATACTTGGTGCTCCATTTAAAACTCCTCAAAGAATAATTCTTAATAAAAGATGAAGTTTTGAACCAAAAATGACCATAATCTTCTTCAGTCATAAAAATGATAATAATTTGCTTTACCTCAAGGTGTCTAAGAGATACCTCAAGATAAAAACCGAATGAGTCGAGAGCTTTTTAAATCTTTAGAAAGGGGGTCTACCAAGTGAGAATTTGCACACGAATGCAATTTTACATGCGCAGCAAGGTCTTCACTTCTTTTGTTGTTGGGCCCCTATGGAGGAATTGAGGCTTATGCTCAACGATAGGTAGGGGCGGATTTAGGATTATTGTTTAGTGAGGATGAGACATTATTACGTAAAAAATTATTTCAAATATATTTGGAAAGAAACAAAAAAAAAAAAAAAATTTGAAAATTTGAATTTAAAAAACTCGCATTTGAAAATTCACTGATGACAACAACAGCACTCATTCGTCCCTTCATAGGTCCGCCCCTGACGATAAGGGTGGAGTCTTGAATGGGAAAAGATGCAAATGATTTTTTACAATGCCTAATAACATCATATGACACTAGTCCGAAGGTTAGTATAGTGCACGTACATCATAATAATATAACGAATTTATGAGTAAATCAATAATGATTATACTAGTTTCCAGAAAATATTCGAACACTTGGAATCTTAATTTACAGTCAGATAGTTATATAATACTAGTACTGTAGTTTATAAACTCGTTTGATTCTCATTCTTGTAGAATGTGAATGAAAAATATAGTCGTTATTGGGCTCCACATAAGAGATATAAATTCAAAATTGATGGCTTGATGTGATGGATAACGATCATATTTTTCATTTTTATGGATGAAAAATGAAACAAACGGGCCCGTAATTAGTCAACTTATTTGTTAAAGCATTTATAGCTTAGCAATAAAGATCTCAACCACCCCTTCACACAAGAATGCAATTAGTCAACTTTCTTGGTGATTTTTTTTTTTTTATTTTTATAGATTTTAGACTTGAAAAGTTAAAACCAACAAAGACTTTTAGAAGAGATAATGACAGAAGAGTTTTATAGGTGACAATGGCTTAAATATTATTCCATCCATCTCATTGATATATGCTGACTTTCTTTATTTTTCTATCCAAATTATATAGTTTTATTTCTTTATTGAGAATATTTTATTTTGTTCGTTTACTAATATATACTTATTTAATTTATCTAGTTATAACCAATTTTCTTTAATTTACTAATAGTTGTTGATAGTTAATTAAGGGTAAATTAGGAAATTTTTTGGTAAAAATTACTTTTTCAATAACATTAAATAAGTATTTTAATTCGTATGAAAAATAAAATCAGCCTATAAAAATGGGACATAGGGAATAAAGTAATAATCATTGTATAAATGCTTGAATTTTATCTTATATGATGAAATTCCAAAAAACACCAAGTGGTCTTTACGATTTTTTTATAAATATTAACTTGTCTTTTGTTATCTATCCATTCTATTTTTCTTCTATTTGCTATTCTCATACTTCTATTTAGCTCTCATTTCTTAAAATTCATTTCCTCCCAAATTCATTTTATGGGACTTACAATTTTATCAACTTTTCAACCACATTATGCCAACTTTTATCAAAATCTACTAAAAATTGATTTTTTCTCCAAATCAAAGAGGAGCTTACTTCTCCACAATTAGTAAGTGTTATAAACAATGAAATTGCTTTGATACCAATTTTTTTGAAATAATAGGCTAGAAAAGAAAATATGGCACAATATGGAGTAATTAATCGTAAACTCAAGAACAATGTAATTTGCAGAAATAATGAGATTTCACTTAAATATGGATAAAGAATACAATGATTTTGTGTTTATAATTTGTCTATCTTGTAATGAGATTAAACAACCTATCTTAGTATTGTGCGGAAGTTTCGAGAAATCTTGATCCGAGCTAAAAAACCAACCAAACGAACACCACCAATCTCAAGTTCGACGCAAAACTCTCAAACACTTTGATTGCCACGAGTCTTTTCTTTTTACTCCACAAAGGGACAAGAAAATGGAAGGAATCAAAGTTTGAATCTCACACAAGAACCTTCAAACTCTCGGTTGCCTCTTTCTGTTTTTCTCTCATCTATTGCTCACACACACACACACGAGAAAATGGCTTACAGGGGTGGATATATAGATTGTATATTAGGTCACCTATTTGGGCCAAAACATTCTTCCTCCAAATGAGCCAAAACCAAGTAGCAAGTGGCCCAACAACTAAAAGAACCCAACTTACCAATAAATGGGTTATCATACATATTATCATCTAACTAATAACCCAAGACAAACACTAAACAAAACTAGGGCCCTACAAAAGTACTAGTTATTTTCAGGTCGAGCCAAGTTTATGGTGTTGATAAATTATCCGACAACTGTTTTAAATCATCGCTCAAATTTATTGGATATAAAAACCCAGCACTAAGAATATAATTTATTGGAGATTTCACTAAAATATGGAGAAAAATATAATGATTTAGTGTTTATAATTTATCTATCTTGTAATGAGGTTAATCAATCTATCTAAATTATATAGAAGAGCCAAATATATATAGGGAACAAATAGAAGATGCCCATAACCCTAGTCTTGGTATTGTAGAAGGAATATAATTCTGAAAACGCGTGTATAACGCGAAATGGGCTTGGACTGGATGAAGATGGTGCTCGAGTGCCAGGCGAACGCCAACTTCACTACTTTGGGCGTTCGAGCTCTAGTCGTATGCCGACGAGCATAATTGAACTGAAAATCCTCCCTGATCCATATCTTGATCTCTTCAAGTCCAACATAAATTTCAACTCCCAATTGGGCTTCCAAATAAAACTTCAACTAAAATTTGCCGAATAGACTTCGAATAGGATTCCAAATAGAATTCTGCTTAAGTCGCCTTTAATTAGAATTCTCAATAATCTTCTAAATAGAATTCGTGCAACATCCAAATTCTAACAAACTCCACTTTGACACGAATTCCACTATAATGAATAAAACTTCAAGATTTTCCACCTGGAGACAAATTCCACTGCAATGAATAAACTGCAACTCTTGAATAAAAAACACAAACGAAATTCTCCATCAAAATTTTCAACTGAAAATATTCTCTAAAACTCTACCACCCAATCAGGGCAAAACTCTTGCTCGAATCACAAACAACATCAAACGTAATTAATAATTACCAAACAAGACTAAAACAAGCACCGTAACAAAATCACCACAACTGAATGAATCAAAAGAAGGATCTTGGCTAGAATCAACACAATTAACCACATTCAAACCATAATCAACTAAATCAGCAACATTGTTACTATGTGGAGGCTTACAATAAAAAATAGGTTTATTACTAGCAATTGAATACAATGACACCGTCAATAATGGTGGAGAAGTTGAATTACCCATAACTTTCGAACTCACCTAAGATGTATTATTAAAAGAAGACCCCAACAGTACATAATCCAACTCCAAATCCACTTTTGTCCCTAAAATATGCTGATTTATCAAAGATTCTGTACAACATTGCAAGACATATAACAAAACATGGGTTCCTTTACGAACCTTCAGGACTCTACCTTCACTAGTGTACTTGTATCCTTTTGAATCAAAAATACCCAAAAAGATAAAATTTCTCTTCAAATCCGAAAAGCGTTTCACTACATCAAGTGTTCTAAGTGTCTCATCAAACATCTTTATTCTGACCTAGCCAAATCAGCTATCCTACAATGTGTATTATTTTTCATTACTACAACACCTTCCGAAATTGTTTCATATGTAGAAAACGAAACTTGATTAGGACACATATGAAAAGTTCAAGTTGTATTGAGAATCCAATCCTCGTCAAGTTTGGAGTCGAGTTAAAAATAAGTAAAAGTTCTCCATCACTGTGAGAAAGTTTTTGCAACAATGGTTTCACCTAAATTATCTAATTGCTCTCCCTTCTAAAAGGTTGCAGCCAAATTATCTCTATTTTGTAACTTATAACAATCCTTAATTAAGTCCCCTGATTTCTTGCAATAAATTTTGAAGTTAGAATATAATTTGCCCCTTGCACAACTACCATCAAGAACAAGGCCATCTCCATGAACCTCAACAATATGCTTCATCTTCTCATTTGAAAATAAATCATCATAGGTTTTTCAATGGTGAGAGTATCACGACTATATTAAATTGTGTTTCTAAACAACAAATATGAAGTGGGCAAAAAAAAAAAACAACAAAATCAGTCCCATTTAAGAGAGCATTGCTCGCATTCTAATTTGCCACAATAAAAATCCCGTTATTCGATCTAATAGTGGAATATCAAACTTTATGGTTGTCATCCCAAAAATTAAAAGCTCTCTATGAATAAAACCTTAGCTCTGATACCAATTGTTGAAAATAACGAAATTGATACCAATTTGTTGTAATAATAGGCTAGAAAAGAAACTATGGCACAATATGATGTAATTGATCACGAACTCAAGAGCATGATAATTTGCAGAGGAAATGAGATTTCATTTAAAATATGGAGAAATAATACATCGATTTTGTGATTAAAATTTGTCTAACTTCTAATGAGGTTAAACAACATATCTAACTTGTAGAGAAGAGCAAAATATATATAGGGAATGTCCATAACCCTAGTCTTGGTGTTGTAGAAGGAATATAATGTTGAAAACGCATGTAAAACATGAAAATGGGCCTGGGAAGGATGAACATGGCACTCGATCGCCCGGTGGGTATCGCCCCGCCGCTCGAGCATCCAGCTACGGGGCACCACTTCAATGCTTTAGGCGCTCGAGCTCCAATCAAGCGTCAAGCGAGCATAATTGCGTCGAAAAATCCTCACCAATTCATATCTCGATCCCTTCAAGTTCAACACAAATTTTAAATCTCAATTGGGCTTCCAAATAGATTCAACTATAATTTGCCAAATAGACTTTAAATAGGATTCCAAAATAGCATTCCAAATCGAATTTTTCTTAAGTCGATTTAATTAAAATTTCCAATAATCTTCTAAATAGAATTTAGGTCACACCCAAATTCTAATAGTAAGAGGTACATCAATAAATAAAATAGATTATATTTGTGTTGGTTATGTCTATATGTTGTAGTTTTTCTGTAATATAATAGATTCTATTTTTATTTAGTTACTGTTATTCCATTTATTTAATGTTAGACGTGCAAATAAAAATGTTAATGATCATTTATGATAATATAAGTTGGGTGATTGCGTTGATGGGAAAGTGCAATACTACTTATATTTTTGTCATAAATAAAATTGTTCACAATCAATGTATAAGTGTTGACACCTTATACTTGAAGGTTATAGTGCGGATTATTTTATTATTTGAGTTTTCAATTTGTTCTTATTTTAGTAATAGTTTGATGGTAACACTAGTACACCCAGAATATATTGAATAAGCTATGTGTTGAGTTTAATTCTATTACATGATCGTTCAGAGAATTAAATTCAATTTGAGCGTCGCATTTCATTTAAATCTCTAGACAATGTTGTATATATTTTTTTCGCAAGTTTATTAGTTCTCTGATTTACTAATGGATGTGATCTAGTTGATCGATCAAATATTTCAATGAGGTAGGAATTTGAGGATAAACGAAGTCGAGAATATGAATTCGTTTCAAAAACCATTGCTTTGAAAAATGGGTCAAATGACTACTTAAATATTTTGCTCTGTTTGATTTAGATAAAAATTAGATTTGTTAGTAAATTTTAATAAAAGTTGATGGAATGTATAGTTGAAAAGTTACGAATCCCATAAAATATGTGGTTAAAATTAATTGTTAACTCTGACTTATATTTTATTCAAATTTTTTAGTTGAACTAAAGTAGGCTTTACAATGAACGGATATAAATTTTAGTTTAGTGTTTAGCGACGGTTAAACTTTGACATCTGTGATTATTTTATAGGAATATTGAAGAAAATGTAACTTGAGTTAGTGAGAATAATCAAGGGGTCAAAATATTCATTTATGTCTGTACTTGATTGTCGGATTTCGGATGGTGATTAAATATGTTTAATTAAGTTAGAGTAAAATATTAAAGATATATTATGGTCTCAGATTTATATATTCGAATACTGCTATTTTTTTCTTTAGTGAAAAAACAAAGACTAATTTGAAAGATCTATGATCGATTATTCATGATCTAATTAGTGGAGTTTGAAAAATATATGTCAAAAAATGTCCCAATTGTAGCTTTGTAAAATTAATTCAATTGCAATTACTTTGAAAGTTTTGAACTTAATTTTAATTGTAAGTAAACCTCAGAACTCCATTTGTAATTAAATCAATTAATATCGAAGTGAACTTTATTTAATCATCTTTGCCTAAATATAGGCTTTTGGGGCTGAAAATTAGAGGTAGAGAGAAAATATTACTTTCTCGATTTCTTGATTTAATTAAAAATGTGCTCATACATCGATGTGGTCTATAATTTGAAGAATACCATAAACTTGAAGGTTGGGAGTTCAATTTTTACATTCAAAGTTGAAAGTTATATATAAATTAAAAACTTGAAAGTTCGTGATTCAGATCTAGTTAAGAATTTGAATATTGATTTTCGTCGAAATGATCTTGGATGATTGATTTTTTATATTTTTTAATTTATTTTCTGATTAATTCTTATTTTAGTTTCTTTCAATTTTGAGCTAATTTTTTAATAATGAAAAATGAATTTCGGGATAGAGAGCTCCAGCCAACCGTTCTATTGACATTATGACATNATTGATTTTCGTCGAAATGATCTTGGATGATTGATTTTTTATATTTTTTAATTTATTTTCTGATTAATTCTTATTTTAGTTTCTTTCAATTTTGAGCTAATTTTTTAATAATGAAAAATGAATTTCGGGATAGAGAGCTCCAGCCAACCGTTCTATTGACATTATGACATAGGTAGAGGACAATGCCAAAGTCCAAAATGGACACTCAATGTCAACAGTCAACGACTAAATGTCAAGTTGTAGATATTTGATCCTCGTGGAAAGACTTTTCAGAAACTGAATGCATATCAATAATAATTTATGAACCAAACTCCCATGCCAGTGAAAGTATGGATATGCTTCAGTTATTCATTTTATTTTACATGTTTATATCATTAGCGTCTTACACCTCCATTGCAACAGACACCTTAACACCAAACCAGAACCTTAGTGATGGCCAAACCTTAATTTCCTCCAACAGAAGATTTGAGCTGGGATTCTTTCGGCTGGGTAATTCAAGGGACAGATACCTGGGAATATGGTA
>CAIGRT010078813.1:0-11025 GCA_903798405.1 Fraxinus platypoda | reverse complement strand
TTTTTAATCATATATTTTTTAAAAAATTACTATTGAAAAATTTATTTTTTCGAAAAACGGAGCTCAAACATACCCTAAATGTACACCTAGGATCCGTTTGATTGCAAGGGTGGAAAATAGGTGAAAAGAAAATGAATTTCAAAGAAAATAATTGTATAGAACTTGTTTTCCATATAATTGTTAATTAAGTGTGTTTGATTGGTATAATTTTCCACCCAAAAAATTTTAAAATTTTGGATCTTTTTATTCATGTTTGGCTTTATTTTACAAGGAAATTGGTCATTAAAGTGATTTTTTTTTTTTGACCATTTTTTCATCAAAATTTAGTGTTCGTTTGATTTCGTTTTACATGAAAATTGTCAATTAAAGTGAAATTTTTTTACAATTGGTTATGAAATTTATTTCCATTCGAAAAAAAAAAAAGGGTCAGAATCTGGAATTTATTTTGTGGGAAAATAGATTTCCTTAAAACAGAGAAAATGGACGCGTGGGTGGAAAAATATTTTCCTTGCCAAATTTTACCAATCAAACCTGTATTTAACATTAAAATAAAAAATGTTTTCCATTTTTCAAGAAAAATATAGGCTATCAAACATAGTCTTAGAAAATTAGAATGGTGCCACGTTGGCATCATCACATGGGCATGTCCACGTCACGTAAAAACATTGGCGTCCCCGGGTACAGAGCATGTGCATCCATGCTTTCCGGATTAGGTGCTAAATTATTTGAGTGTTGATAATCACAAAAGGTGGGGGCCCAGCTCCAGTCATATCGTTTATGGAGTACCAAGTGAAAATCACGTGGGTCAATCCCGTAAATGGACCGAAAGTTGCCATGTCAGCAATGAGTAGGCAGAATCAGATTTGTTTTCGCAATTTGGCAGAGAATTGTTAGAGTTTACATCATGGGTGACAGGTCTCCACCCCCACAAAAGGGTGGGATCCACAATTTTAAAAATTGCGAACCCCACTCCCTATGTGAGAAGGTTGTCAAATTGAATGTACATCACTCAGCATTGGAAGATCATGCTAGTTGTACAATC
Source organism: Fraxinus platypoda (assembly GCA_903798405.1). NCBI lineage: Eukaryota > Viridiplantae > Streptophyta > Magnoliopsida > Lamiales > Oleaceae > Fraxinus > Fraxinus platypoda. Next base: position 9,983 of record CAIGRT010078813.1, on the reverse strand, counting down.
GAGATTGACAACCTCGATTGACAACCACTCACATGGGGGGTCCACCTCGGTTTATTTAACATTTTTAAGTCGAGGTGGACCCCCCATGTGAGTGGTTGTCAACCTCAATTGTACGAATAGCATTATTCTTATTCCAATTTGATAATGTATGGTGATACGTGNGATTGACAACCACTCACATGGGGGGTCCACCTCGGTTTATTTAACATTTTTAAATCGAGGTGGACCCCCCATGTGAGTGGTTGTCAACCTCAATTGTACGAATAACATTATTCTTATTCCAATTTGATAATGTATGGTGATACGTGAAGACCAAGTTATGAGAGTTTAGGTGAGAGATATGCGTAAAAAAATCATAAAAAAATGTTTTCTTATTTTAATATTATTTTAATTTTTAATCAATCATTTAATAATTAAAAATAATACATATCAAACATTTAAAACAAATTTATAAAAATTTTATTAAAGTTTCCAACAAAAAAATAAGTTTTAAATGTAAATCAATCTTTAATTTTTAATTTAAAAGAAGTACAAATTTTTTTTTTAAAAAAGATAATACTTGTCTAATCACGCATTAGCAGTCAACAATTGTCGTTAACCAATAAATAAGGGGTTGTTCTCTTTGTATTTCAGTTTTGACTTGAAAATAGTAAAGAGAACGGACCCTAAGTGACTTGGCGTTTCCGCCACGCATCGTGCCTAAACAGAGCGTTGGCGACACCTAAGTGCGCATTTTAAAACACTGGACACTCCTCATCTAAAACACCATGTATCCACACAAATATCCACTAATTTCATCTTTGAAGAAGAATCAAACCAAACATGTCTAAGGGTATGTTTGGTACAAATTCTCCAATTCTACAGTAAATCAATTCTCATTTTTAACCACACATTTTTCAATAAAATAATATTTCCCATCACATCAATAATCTTATCTTTTTTTTCAACTACACATTTCCCATCATATCACTATTCAAAATCAATTCTTTCTCCAAAAAATCCCTACCAAACAAGCTCTAATTCTTGTTCCACTTTTTGACCCTTGATATTTTCTAAATAAGGTGTCTGAATGTATTTGTAAAACATTGATTTATACATATTGAGCAACCATTTCTAATCGAAATTCATAAATTACATGTTTGCAATGAAGAGTTTCTACTTCTGTTTATATTTCTTATAGAAGAATGTAGTGAAAAAAATGATCATAATTAGTGTTTGAAAACTAATTCTAAAAGAATTTTCTCTTTCATAAAAAACTTTTAGAGAAAGCTATATTTTTATTGAATTAATCAAATGGGTTCAAAACAGTTTTTTTTAGTCTCAAAATCTCCTTTTGATTTTTTAAAGTCGTGCAAATGAGACCTTAGCCCCTAAATGACAATGCTTTTTGAGATTATGAGTTCGTTTGACATCACTTTTGTTCTTGCTTTTGCATTCTGTAGAAGAGGTTTTTGAGGAAGTTATTTTAATTTATGTTTTAGAATTAAATTTTAAAAGAATTTCTTAATTCGAGAGTGCTTTTAAAGAAAATTATATTGGACCAACTTCTTTTAAAAACTCTTTTAATTAAAAGAAAATCTTTCATAAAATTAGTTAAACGAGTCCAAAAATAATTTTTGAAGCTCAAAAGTGTTGCCCAACAAACCTTACAAGTTGGTGGATACCATAGAATTTTATGGTTAAAAATGGATGAAAATTGTGAAACTGCACGATAAAAATAAAGTTTCACCGACATATAATTTCAACGTGGACTTGATATTTGTCAAAGCTTTTGATTGGTATCGCGAGCCACTTGTCATCAAGGGTATGGGTTCACATTTCACAACCGTGGAATAAAAAAATAAATTGAAGCATTAGGAGGGTGGTTATAACAAGTGGCTACAAACTTGTGGGCAATATACGGCCTAACATTGCTTGTATAAAAGACTTCACAACAAGTGCCCATCGCACATATGCGCCAACCCAAATCCCATCGCAAAAATAGAATTGAAGAGAGAAAATAAAGATTTTAGAGAAGCAAAATGTCGAAAAAGGGTTGTGAATTGTGCAGCAATCCAGCGAGAATGTTTTGTGAATCGGATCAAGCTAGCCTTTGTTGGGATTGTGATGAGAAGGTGCACGGTGCAAATTTTCTTGTTGCTAAGCATACTAGGAGCCTTCTTTGCCACGTCTGTCAATCTCCGACGCCGTGGAAAGCCGCCGGTGCGAAGCTGGGGCCGACAGTTTCCATTTGCCACACTTGTGCAGAAAACCAAGTGACGACTCAGAGAGATGAAGACGACGATTCTCAAGAAAGTGAAAGTGATGATGGGGAGTACTATAGTGATAGTGATGATTATGTGGAGGGAGAGGAAGAAGAAGAGGAAGACGGCGAGAATCAGGTGGTGCCATGGTCAAATTCTAGTTATACACCACCGTCTCCGCCTCAGCAGCCGCCTGTAGCGAGCTCTTCCAGTAGCGAAGCTGACAATGTTTCTTTTACCTCATTGAAAAGAATGCGAGACAACCCTTTTGAGTCCGAGGTACCTTCTTTCTTTTTCTCGTGTTTGTGAAAACGTAGAAACTTGGAAACAAAAATGTTGACCTTTTTGTTGTGTTTATAGGATGAAGATGCGTGCTGTTCCTTGGAGTCCAAATTCACTGCATCAAATTTATCATCTGGGCACTGTTTTCAAGAATCTGAGATTATGGGTTCGTCCACAACGAGCCTGTTTAGACCATTGAAGTTGCAGAGGGCGGGAGATGAGGCTCCGATCAAGTCCAGGACGGCGGCGATCGTCGCTTCACTCGGAAGATTCCAGAAAGAAATTGTATCCGGGGAAGAAGATGCATCTGCAATTATTCTAGGCCTTAGCAAACTCACCAGAGATTCTTAAACCCTGTGTCAAGATTGTTCACTGTTTCCAATGCTAATTCAAACCGCTATTGTTGCTACACCTGGAATCATTTCTCCCAATTTTCCCTTTCTCAATACTTAACAATCCAATAAATTTGTTTGTCCTTGTATTGATTATACAATTCCTATTCTTCTTTATGCCACTTCAACCTTGTTGTTTGCCATTTTAGTTAAGTTATCTCGCTTACTATGCTATGATTTTACCATATCAAGAAAAAGTTCAGTTTTTGTTTTAAACTATGTAGTACTATCCAATCCAACAGGGCAGTAATTCTGATATTAAAAAGCCAAGAATTTGTTGTGATCTATACAACAAAAAAGAAAGCATTTTTTGGTTTACTTTAAAGGTGATGAGTTGTTTTCAGGCTGCTGCTAGATTCATTGAACAAGTTGAGAAAAGTCAGGATATAGATGCTGACAGCCCAACAATAGGAGCCTTGCCCACCCTAATCCCATAATTATTCTCCATTCAATTCAAAACAATCTTCTATATACAATGTGCTTAATGCTCCCATTTTGGCATTCAATTTTGCCTCTTGTTTCTCATTGAGTGGAATGATGTTCACCCAGCCCCGTCGCGTCCCCGCCCAACAAGGCCTTGTCATAAGCGAACTACTCCGCGTCCATATATTCCTTTGTTGATGACTCTTTACATAAAGCATAAGTACTCAACTTTACAATTTGGATAAGTTCGAGATAAGCTACTCGAGATGAGATAGGATAACATGGGACCCGGGACATTCAATGGGTAAAAAGCTCAACATTTTGCTGTGTAAACTTGTGGTTCCTATCCTCTGCAGCCTACTCATAATTGAAGTTTGAGTAAAGTTCTTTGAACCATATTAGAGTTAAAAAGAGGTCGTACGGCTTCAATAATCAATGGATTAAAGAAATTATTAGCTCCACCAAATGCTAACCACAAGTTTAATCAATAATTCAAAGTTTGATAGAACCGTCACTAGCAATGAAAATTTGCAGAGAATATTATCCAATCCAAGAAAGCGATATACAACATACATTGAATTGTAAGTACAAGCCAACTTAGGATCAAAAGGGACGTCAGCAGCTGACTTCTCTTAACACATGGACCACAGAGCAACTTAAATCCTAGCAATTGTCCCTACTCAAATAATCGTGTCTACTTTCAAATGCCTTTATATATTCGAAATAAAGAATTGATTATCGATTCTTAAACGCTTAGGGCAGATACATGTCAAATTGTGCCCAGTCGCCTAGGCAGCTTGACACGTTATCGGCCCTATCATGAACTATAATGAACCAAACCCTTATAGATGAGTTGAGTGAGGCTCGGATCAGCTCAGCTCGTGACCCAACTGAAGAGGCTTTGAATTGAAAATCAAATCATTAGAGCAGTTGGGTAGCCCAATGGCTCCGTGCCTGGCCGAAAGGTCTGGTGCCAGGCAAGTCTTCCTGCCAGGTCTAGAGAATAGCCAAAGGCTAGGCTCTCAGCTGCTGCATAGAGCAGTTTGGCTCTCACTGGTTAACAAAAAACAGCAAAACTAGAAGTTTATCCAAGACAAACCTTCAAAACAGATTTGTGCAGAAGATAAAAGCAACTTGTCTACATGGATGGAAATTGAAGAAAATAGCACAAGTTTTATAAAGGGCTTGCAACAATTTAGACATTGCGGCATTATGAAACTGGTAATGCTAATTGAGAACAAAATACACATCAAAGATGCCAGTACCAATGACATATAAAGAGCAGATGACGCAGCAAAGAGAAAGCGACTGTTTATACACACAATATTACTCCATACATCAAGTAAATCTGAGTGATTCTCGTCAACTGAAATATAGCCCGAAGATTATGATTCCTGCATACTGCAACTGAACGGTAGAAAAATCATCAGAAATTTGGCAAAAATAGTGACAAACTCAAAGATACCATATAAACAATCAAAAGACAGGTTTTGTGCATGCTATATTCCAATTCTAACGATGTTCACAATTGGAAATGGATAAGAGTTATTCAAGAATGTCCAAAAATCAGGAATAAAACCACTAACATCCATAAAGATAGAAAATAGATAGAATTATTCAAGAATGTCTCAAAATCAGGAATCAAACCACTGATACCCATAAAGATGGAAAATAGATAGAGTTATTAAAGAAGGGAAATGCCATTTGTACACTCCAAAGTGTACATCATGTTTGATACTTTCCTTCTTGTTAAAAAATGATTTGAGGGAAAACCGTTTATTTTTTAAAACGGTCAAACTTGGCTTACGCCAAGCATGATTAATTAAAGAATGTCTCAAAATCAGGGATAAAACCACTGATACCCATAGAGATGAAATATAAACAGCAAATTTCAACAGGAACCCTAAACCAAATCAGATTACATACCTGCCGCCTTGAGAGGATGTCCTGAACTCAAGTTTGAATTAGAAATCTGTCACGAACAAGCAACTTCAATAAAATGCTGAAAATGCAGGTGTATGCTAGTTGAAAATGGGAAAAAAGAGTAAATATGGCAGGTATATAATATGAGAATAAAACAAGTCCAAATTTGAAGTTTAAGTATATTAATCCTTTATTTGCAAATATTAAAATGATCTTGAGAAAATTTACAATTATTCACCTTCCAAATTCACAATCTTCATTCTTCAGTAAATTTGCTCAAATGTCATTGTATGGTCTTGGAATAAGTTGTTTTTAACCAAAACGTCAATGAGAATAAACAAGAAACTTTTCGATAAAATAACTCTTTCTACCTCATAAAATCAAATTTCAAAAAAAAAAAAAAAGCAGCAAAACCTAAACTGCATTTTGCAAGACTATGATTATAATTCAATACAGGTGAGCAAATTATAATTCAATACAGGTGAGCAATCCACTCCATTATCTTCATTCACCATCACCATCAAATCCAGCACCTTCAATCACCATTATATGAACCAACCACGGCAAGCCAAAATCGATGAAACCTTAAATTTTATCTCTCATCTTGCCAAGAAGATACTAGTCGTAGATAAAGTAAGAAATCAAGTTACATCAGTCTTGAAAACGTGGAGGCAGGCAGATGGCATGCCCACCCCAACCCAACAAAGATCTTAGGAGATCTCCCTTTTATACAATTATCCTTCAGTTAAAATAATGAAACATACACCTATATACATGTATGCACATCCCCCTACCCCACCAACACACAACACACAAAAAAGCACATTCTATATTAAGACTGCATTTGCAAATGTAACTGCTAGATGCATTCATCACAACTGGATGCATGCTACTCCTTCTAAGGTCTCAATTACAGGAATAAACAGTTTCACTGTTTTCAATTTAAATCATCAAGTAACCTGAGTTATCTTAAATTCTTAACAGTTGCCAGCATTTTCATTCTAAAAATTACAGGCAAAGTTATTTATATGGTAGCTTACTTCATAGTTTTTCTTTCTGTCGTTTTCATCTAACTAATTGAATTCAGCGTGTCAGATCCTAATTTATATTACATGGACCCTACTATTGACGCTTATTACCAATGTCACACTTTGACAAGAGTAAGGCACATACGATCCTTTTCTTAAGTATAATGTGAACAGGAAAACTGCTTCCAATAAGAGGACTGAGTTCTAAAGCTATTGCTAAACCACTTTTCAGCAATAGTGCTCCATCAGCAATGCTTACAAGCAAGAAAACACAAACGGAGACGTAAATATATTTCAACATCCTATCATCTCTAGACCCATTTTGGGAGCCTAGTCTTATTTTTCATTTTGTTGGAATACTTGAGGTCCTATTTACAATATTAAAGCCTAGCCTACTATGTCAAATGTTCTTAAATTGTGCCTTATAATAACTTTGTACAACTATCCAGGCCAAATGGACTACCATTTATAGGAAAACTGGTGCTCAGCCCTACAGCTTAATCCATTAAATCATCGGATATCATCAGATTATTGCTCCACAAAAAGATCTGGTTGGCCAAGAAATTAAATTCTAGAATCATACAGTTTGCTAGTACAATTTCCCTCTCTCCTTTTTCAATCTTTCCTTCTTTGGATATTCTACTTTGTTGTATGGGCATTTGAAATTCGATCACATTATGCAGCCATATCCAACCCCGATCCCATCCTTTCGTGCCAACACAAATCAAATCTTCTAAAAGAATTGTCAATTCTTCATTTAATTATCATTAAATTATACTTGCAAGATCCAAATTAGGAAGCCAACTCGAGTGCAGATCTCTAAACAGAACTTAAACATTTACTATTCATCCAGACCGAGCCCAGCAAGTTTCTTATTCGTCCAATCTTGATTCTATAGCTCTGCTAATCACAATCATAATCCTCTTGTAAAAATTCAAATTTCCGTTCCCCCACATTCACAACAATCGAAACAACAATAAGTTTTTATTCAATTAATTGAAAACCAAGTAAAAAAAGCCGACCTTTGCGATCATGGGTAGCATCATGCTCGTTCACCGCTGCAGAAGCCACAGACACAACAGACTCGTCCCCTCCTTCACTATCCTTCTCTTCAGGATACCTGACGACGACAACAGGACAAACACAATGCCTCACGCAGTAATCGCTGACGCTCCCCAGCCTCTCATTGTTCCCCTTCTTCATCGCGCCAAATCCCCGACTCCCCATAATAACCGCGCATAATCCAAGCCTCTCCACTTCCAAGCAAAGCCTCTCCTTCATATCATGGTCTTTCACAATGTGAATTTTGAACGGGATTTGAGCCTCCACAAGGGGCTGGGCCAGATCAGAGGCCTTAGTGGTCGTAAAAGTATCAAAATCGTCCTCAAGCTTCTGCTGAGACTCCTCATTCTCAGTGTCGACAATTGACAAATCAACGGAGCCCCAATCAGCGCCGTAAAGGACAGAAGTAGGCCTCACATGGACCAACACAACGGCATCTCCGGGACGGAGGTAGTGGTGGACGGCCCACTTGACAGCGAAGGCAGACTCGTCGCTGAGGTCGACAGCGATGCCAATCTTACGCTGGGCGTTGGCGGTGGGTGTCTCGGTGGACAAGGGAGTAGTGGGGGGAGGGAAGCGCGGCGACGAGGAACGGACCTTGACGGCGGCAAGTGGTGGCAGGTCGGAATCCGGCGCTGGGTTCTGCATTATCTAAGAACAGGGTCTTGACATGCGTTTATCTAGGGGGGAGTGGAGAGTTGGCCCGCCGCTTGCTTCATTTTAATGCTTATACGATTTCTTAGAAGTTTCTAGAGTGAACAAAATCACATTATTTTTTAAGAAATTTTATTAATTTTTCATTTATTCAAAATTATTCTCATTACTATTTATCACGGTCGGTGTTAAATACCGGCCTAGATGATAATTACATGACATTAAATGATAAATTCTATTGATCTCATTTTTTATAGGGATGACGTGGATAGCAAATCTCGGATCCTCTCACATCCACGTGAGCCTTACACGTACACATTTGGACAAACCATAAATTGTACGTGACGTTTTTTTATGGTGGGGTGGCTTTTTTTATGGTGGGGGTGGCGAGATAGTCAAGTTGTCAATGTAAAAGTCAATTGAGAGTGGGATGTGTTAAAACGTGGGCCCCTAAGCATAAAGAGGTCGGATTCGAAGGGTATAACGTGAATGTATTTTATACCTTTGTCAATTTAAAGTTGCATTACCTTTAAATGTCATAATGTGTGAGCTTTTATAGTAAAAGGGATAAAATGACAACCGTTGAATGCAGTAACGTGGCCTCATCTTGATGGAATCCATCAATTCTAGGATGCATGGCGTTTAATGTTTCTAACAAACGGCAACTCTAAAGTCTAAGCTGATCTCTGAAATATAGACAAACAGTTTAACTGTTTAGGTGTCTGCTACGGAGTTGTCACATCAATTAGTCATAGGAAGATTTGCGCAAAAGATATCCTTAGAAGAAGTAATGTGAGAAGATGATTTCTATTATTGTGGAGGCTAACTGCTTTGTACTTCTTCTCTACAGCGTGTGAAGCACTTCGCCTGGGCCATGGAGGCCGGCCTCCTTATGGTACTTCTGCTGAAGTGGTGCTCACCTTGACTACCTATATGTTGCCTCACCTCGATCAGGTAAGAGAAATGTGGAGTGTGGGTTTGATTGACTTGCTAGCTGGTTGTCGCATGGAGGTGATTTGGAGCTTCGTCAGAAGAAGTTTAATAGATTCATTTAATTATAAAGTTACTTGATTCATTTAATTGAACATATAAAGTGTAACCACTTAAATTGGTGATCTAGTACCACCGGTACTAGATAGCATGATTATTTCTCTTGTATTCGAAGATAATAAAAACAATTGACAAAAATACAAGTATATCCTAATTCTATTTTTATTTTTTTGTTCTCAAAATATTTTTCAATTCTCTTTTTCTCTTTTATTTTAATTATTCATAATAAATTTTATAACGCAATATATTATTACATCCAGAAACTTTACAGTCTATCTAGATGCAACGTTTGTCGCAAAAAGTGGGTCCATCGCGTATCCACGTGATATGGAATGAACAATTTATGCCTCGGTGATCGAGATCTATCGAATAAAAACATGTCTTGATTGTCGAGATTTGCCTCAACAAAAGAATCTACGCCATTTAACACTCAATTAGAAATATAATTAAAAGCATCGGATGGCCTCGGACATGAATATGACTCATCTCAGTGCAAATTTTAATAAATTATTCTTGATGCTAGTGCATCAAGCCTCTGTGTGCAAATTGAGCCTGAAAAATGACTAAAATGTACTCATTAATATCCTATATGTGTTAGTGACCGCAGAATTTATACTACAAATCGAATTTTTTATGGTGATTCTTTTAGAAATAGTGTGGAATTTTTTAAAACAAATGAAACTAAAATTGTTCACTTGATAGACAACGCTTTTGTAGGTAAAAAATTGATGTGGTTTATATTCAAACACACATTTTTGTAGGTAAAAGGTTGATGTGGTTCCTATTCAAACAAAACGCTTTATGTATAGAAATATTGTCTCTGTGTAATGAGTGCAATCAGGGACGGATGGAGGGGGATGGGCCGGGCTACAGTCTCCACCCACTGAATTTTTTTAGTTAGAACTAGTCTTTCCCCCGTGCGATGC
>CAIGRT010078804.1:0-14640 GCA_903798405.1 Fraxinus platypoda | reverse complement strand
ACAGGGCCTGTTCCCTTGTCTTTGGTAAATCTTAATTCCTTAAAGGTTGTTAATTTGACTAATAATTTGTTGCAAGGGCCAATGCCGAAGTTTAAAGAATCAGTTTCTGTGGATATGACAAAGGATACCAATCGTTTTTGCTTGCCACAACCTGGTGATTGTGATTTTAGAGTGAATACTTTACTTTCTATAGCAAGATCAATGGATTATCCTAGAAAATTTTCTGAGAATTGGAAAGGGAATGATCCGTGTACCGATTGGTTTGGGATTACTTGCAACAATAGGAACATAACCATTGTTAACTTTCAGAATATGGGGCTTACAGGTACGATTTCTCCTGATTTTGCTTCACTCAAGTCGTTGCAGAGACTGATTCTTGCTGATAATAATCTTACTGGCACTATCCCGGAGGAGCTCACCACTCTGCCTGGACTTACCAAACTAGATGTATCAAACAACCAGCTTCACGGGAAAGTGCCAGCTTTTAGAATTAACATCATTGTAAAGACAAATGGAAATCCTGACATCGGGAAGGATAAGAATGCTTCAAGTTCTCCTGGTATTACTTCTCCCAATACACCCAATTCTGGTTCTGAAAGTGAGGGTGGTTCACAAAAGGATCAGAAGAAATCTCGAAATTGGATTGGAGTGGTTGTATTTTCTGTAATTGGGGGTATCTTTGTGCTTTGTTTGATTGGAGTGGCAGCTTTCTGTCTGTACAAGAGCAAACAGAAGCGTTTTAGCAGAGTTCAGAGTCCAAATGCTATGGTAGTTCACCCTCGTCATTCTGGATCAGACAACGATAGTGTAAAGATAACAGTTGCAGGATCGAGCATCAGTGTTGGTTCTATTAGTGAAACTCATACTGTTTCAACCAGTGAAACCGGCAACATTCAAATGGTTGAAGCATCGAACATGGTGATCTCCATTCAAGTACTGAAAAATGTTACCAACAATTTCAGTGAAGAGAATATACTAGGTCAAGGAGGCTTCGGGACAGTTTACAAAGGAGAATTGCATGATGGAACAAAGATTGCTGTAAAAAGAATGGATGGTGGAGTGATAACCGGGAAGGGGCTAGCTGAGTTTAAATCTGAGATTGCTGTTTTGACCAAGGTCCGACATCGGCATCTTGTCGCACTTTTGGGATACTGTCTTGATGGAAACGAGAAACTTCTTGTTTATGAATACATGCCTCAAGGGACACTAAGTAGGCATCTTTTCAACTGGGCGGATGAAGGGTTACAACCATTGGAGTGGACAAAAAGATTGACCATTGCTTTAGATGTTGCTAGGGGAGTAGAATATCTCCATGGTTTGGCCCACCAAAGCTTCATACACAGGGACCTAAAGCCATCCAACATTCTTCTTGGGGACGATATGAGGGCCAAGGTTGCAGATTTTGGCCTTGTACGCCTTGCTCCAGAAGGGAAAGGCTCCATTGAGACAAGAATTGCTGGAACATTTGGATACCTGGCACCTGAATATGCAGGTAAAATTTTCTTGAAATCAATTATGATCTTTGTTAGTTCTAATTTTCTATCTTATTCTAAAGTTTAAATCTTAGACCTAACTGACATCTTCGGTATTACAATCGCTCTGTTCTGATTGAAAATAAATTAGTGAAATTGGTTCGAAGTCCACACTGAAAAATACAATATCGTTAGCATAGCAAAATGAAAACAATAGGTAGTAGCCTTTTTCTATTATACTATTAGTAGACAAGGTATTTATATCATCAAATTTTTCTGGACTTCGGGATTTCTTTTGGACCTGTAAATTTTTTCACTAAATGTGAAAAGTAATCCAAGGAAACCAGGTTAAATGATGATTTTTAGCCTGTGATACATAACCATGTTCTATTGGTAGGAAGAGCATTAATCTCCCTTAACAGTTATTTTGGCTTAACTTGAAATAACATATCGTGCCTGGGTTATCTGGTTTACTTCCTGCATGTTCAATTTTCTAGCCGTCATTGTTTTATACTTTTTTGACAAAAAAATTAATAAATAAATAAAAGAGGAATGCCAGCCTAGGATAAAGACTATGCTTAAATGAGTGAGATTTTAAGCAACAAATTTCTTATTGCCTTTCTGTTTCTACTACTTCAACAGTGACTGGAAGAGTGACTACGAAGGTGGATGTTTTCAGTTTTGGTGTGATCTTGATGGAACTGATCACTGGTAGAAAGGCACTCGATGAGAGCCAACCTGAGGAAAGCATGCACCTTGTGACATGGTTCCGGCGAATGCACCTGAACAAGGATACATTTGGTAAAGCCATCGATCCCACAATTGACCGAAATGAGGAAACTTTAGCCAGCATCAGCACTGTTTCTGAACTGGCTGGCCATTGCTGCGCAAGGGAACCATATCAAAGGCCCGATATGGGCCATGCTGTCAACATTCTTTCGTCTCTTGTAGAGCTTTGGAAACCATCCGATCAATGTTCCGAGGACATATATGGAATTGATCTCGATATGTCTTTGCCACAAGCACTTAAGAAGTGGCAGCAACTTGAAGGTAGCCATGCAGACTCATCATCTTCATCCTACTTACCGAGCTTGGACAATACACAGACTAGCATACCTACGCGGCCATATGGATTTGCTGAGTCATTCACATCAGCGGATGGCAGGTGAAAAAGATGGCGGCATGATCATGGCAATTATATAACTTATTTTACTTGTTCATTCGATGTGTTTCTTCCTTGCTGTGATTTAATTCTTGACGTTTCAATTTTTTTCTATTTTTTCTTGGTTTTTATTCTTCACTATTTTGAGTAATGTAGTTGGATTTCTTAGCTTCTTGAAGATCTAGAAATGGATTGAAGGTTTCTCAATTATAAGTTTGTTTTTTGCTTGCTATATTTGCCTCAGTTGTATACTTATATCGAAGGCAAACTAGAGTGCATCTTTCATATTGCAGTGTTGTACTTTTTTGATTCAGCTAAAAAAGCTAACTAAAATCTAAATTAACAATTAATTTTAACAACACATTTCATGGAATTCATAACTTTTTAATCGTATATTTCATCAATTTTCTGTCAAAAAACTTGATTTTTATATAAACCAAATAGGGGTTAGGAATATGTGTCAAAAGGGTCTGTATTGAAATCTTTATTCAATGTGTATGCAAATGTTTATCCAACTAATAGACATGTGAATATTCGTTTTCCAACTAGCGTATGTTGCATATATTCTTGTAACGAGAAACACAAGGGTATGTCAAGGCTTGATGGAATGGTCCATGCTAGTCCATAGTGGACTGCTCTAAGGTAGGCCACAGTGGTCCATCCGACACAAATATTATTGTCTCGTGTCCTTTATATTATCACGTTGGGTCTATTGAGCACACAAAAATAAGCATGACAAAGAGATAAGAAGAGGGATATTGGCTAAAAATAGTACTGATAGAACCAAGCTTGTTTGATTATGCCTCTTCCCCCATTTTTCAAAATTTATTTTTCTCCGAACTTATTTTTAACTACATACTTTTTCAATAAAATAATTTTGTTGTGACTTATAATTTTTCCTTACTTTGTAACAAAACATTCTCTAAAAATCAGTTTTTACAAAATATAGATTACCAAACATGACTATAAATAAACATGGGAGTGGAGTACAGTAGGATGTAGCTGTCCCTTGTACAAAGTGTTACCCATTTTGTGTGTGTGTGTGTGTGTTTTCCTAAGCTGTCATGTCTCTTTGCTTTTATTTTTTCTTTAATTTAATGGGGTGGACCAGAAAAACACATGGGGGCAAGTGTGCAAGATCCTGTTTTCTAAGCTATCTCATATAAGAGGCCAAGGTCCCACCCATATCTTATTTCTTGGACCCTATCATCCTGAAAAAAAAATAGCTATTTTTATATTTAAGCATAAATAATTCTAAGTTAAGCTAACCAGACATGATGTATATGTACAAAATATGTCCTTAATGATGCACCTACTTTAGCTTATTCCTCAAAGAACTAAATTTTTATTATTTTAAAAAGAGAAAGCAGCTGTAGTAGTTTGATTCCAGACCATATCACACATGCAATGGAGTACTGGAGAACAAATTATATAATTTTATTTGTTGAGTTTGGATACAATTTAAAAAATATTTTTTGAATTTTAGTAAGCAAAATTATCTTTCAAGAAAAGCATTTGGGTGCATTCAAATTTTATAATGGAAGAACACAAATTGAAGTGGCATGACTTTTGCTTTTTGTATAAGAACTTTTTGAGAAAGCTACCTTAATTTTTGTTTGAAATTTAATTTTTAAAAGAATTTTTAATTCCGAAAGTACTTTTAGAGGAAGCTAGCATAATTTTATGAAACTTTAAACCTCGAGAAATTGAAAACCTAATCACTTAATTGCGAAGATCTTCCACATCAAATTACCAAGAGAATTATTAAATGCGGAATATACCTTAATTCATTCAAAATAATTCTTTACTACTGGATCTTGATTCTTAATCTTAAATCTTAAGATCAACTGCAGTCTCTTCATATTTGGCTTCTTAATTTTAATTTGGAGTATTTGCTCTTCTTGTTCTTGACTTTGGCTTTTTGCTTCATAATCTTGATTGCTTTAATTCATTCTTCTAGATTGTTGATTTCATGTTCTTGATTGTGGGTTTTTGAACTTCTTCTTCAATATATTTTCTCTTTGTATTCTTGTATTGATGAGATGACACAAATAATAGAATCACATATAAATTGGAGATCATAACCCTATTTATATTTTCATATGTATTCGGATCATCGTAAAATACAACTCTAATGAATCAAATCTCTACACATATTTAGCCGACACTTTGTTTATTAGATTACTTTAATTTTGGGCTTAATTTTAAGATAATTTTTATACAGAATTAATTATATATGTCTACTCACACGATAAATTAATATTTTCCTATCAATCTCCTACTTGGACCACATATGTTATGTTAATATAAGATCAAAGTTGTCTTCGTTACACATATCATAAATGGTCACGTATGTCAATACAATCAAATGACATAAATCAAGTGTCGATGTGTAGCATGAAAATTACACATAATGTGATCCAGACATGACTATTTTCAATTGGTCATACTTTATTCTTTAATGTGATCAAATCAAAACTTTAATGTGAAACTGAACTAAAAACTTTATTTCTGCAGAATAACTTGAATAACTATAAATATAAGATTTGTTTGAATCAAACAACAGCAAAATACAAACTCTCACTAAACTGTCATATTATCAAAAGAAGTAACACTTATATGAGCAGTTTGCTCATGAAAAATCATGGGTGGTAACTCTTTAGTAAATGGATCCGCAATCATGGAGTTTGTCCTAATATGCTTTATAGAAATTTAACAACTCTGGATTCTTTCCTTAATAACTAAAAACTTGATGTCCATAAACTTTGACATCATGGAGCTCCTGTTGGAATACAAGATGCTATTGTAACAAAATAATTTAAGTAGTCTTTTAATTCCATCCAAAATGTGTAACCTAGTGACAAAATTTCATAGTCATATTTCATTATCAGAATCAGAATATCCAATGATCTAATGATCTCCAATTGGTTTGATTTCTTATATGTGATCATGTAATACTTAATTATCTATAGATATCGAATAACCTCGTTTGGTTGTTTTTCAAATATCCATCCTGGAGTTATTTAAATATCTGCCCAATATTTCAATAATAAATGCTATATTCGAATGTGTGCAAACATATGCATGCATTAGACTCTCAACTGCTGAAGCACATGAGATTTTTTGTATTTCATTTTCTTTAAGTTTATCCTTAAAGAATTAATTGAGAGTAAACTTGTCTTCCTTAGCAATATGAGTATTACCTGATTCACATTCCTCCATCCTAAATCTTTTAAGAACTTTATCGATATAGCTCTTTTATGATAATCTAAGAATACCCCGATAACGATCTCAATGTATCCGTATCCCTAACACAAAAGAAGCGTCATCAAGATCTTTCATTTCAAAATTTCATAACAGAAATCTCTTGATTTTGTTCAATAAGCATATATAGGCAAGCAGTATGTCATCAACATACAATACCAGAAAATATGCGTACTCTCACTGAACTTGTGATATACACAATTATCAACTGAATTCATCTCAAAACCAAACGAGATAATTATTTGATGAAATCTGTGATACCATTCACAGGAAGTCTGCTTAAGCTCATAGATGAATTTCTTTAATTTGTAAATCATCAAATGTAGCTCAAGATCAAAATGTGTCACAAGTGTTATAATAATCTTAAAAGAGTCTTTCATAGAAATCGAAGAAAAAGTCTCTTTAAAATAAATACCTTTTGAATAAAATCATTTTCAACAAGATGAACCTTATATCTCTTCACACTACCCTTCGAATCACTCTTGATTTTAAATATTCTTTTTCAACCAATGAGACTCCTACCTTCAGGCAATGGGATGAGTTCCCAAACGTCATTGTCTTTCATGGATTTTATCTCTTTATTCATGGCATCAATTTACTTTCGAGAATTGTTCCTTTACACAGCTTGATGAAAGTTGATTGATCATATCTTCTTCCATCAATCTAGTGTCATCCTTATTTTCTTGGAGAAACACTATAAAATCATCTGATATTGTCTCTCATTTCTATAGTGAATTTTCATAATGGTATTTATTTTTGAGGTTGCTGAGTTTTTTTTTTTTTTTTTTAACAAGCTCTTGATTGTGTATAGGATATTTTGTAATATTGTCTTGATCCGAAATTACTTCTTGAACAAGATCTAGACCAAGAATTTGTCCATAATCCTGATCATTGTCAATTGCAACAAAAGAGATATATACATATTATTTCTCAAAGACAAAATCCTTAACCTTGAAACCTTATCTCCCCCGCAAACTCCACATTTTCAAAGAATCGAACATGTTCCGTTTTCGAAAAATAGTTGGATATTTAAAAATTTGTAACTCCTTAACAGTTGCTTTACTTGAAACTTTATTGAAATTTAAGTTACAGTTTTTAGTGCTTATTCATAGAGAGATTCTAGCAAGGTGTGACTAATCATACTCCTTAGTATGTCCTTAAATATTCTGTTTTGTCTCTCAGTAATATCATTCATGCTAAGGGATCTAGTGTACCGTGGGACGATTTCACATTCTTCTAGAAATTTAGCAAAAGACCCTAGATATTGATCTCCTGATCTATCATATCTATCATAGTAATCACCACCATGGCCAAATCTGATATGTTATATTTTTTTATTGAATTGACTTCCAACCTCAACCTTATAAGCTTTAAACATGTGGAGCTAGACCCCTCTGAGAAATCAGAGTCGTTTTTTTATGAATTAGTACATCTCTAGGCTTTGATAGAGAGAAAGTAGATTTAATCCGAGCCGAGACAAAACGTGATTGGGGTTTCTTATGAATGATATACGATAGCCGTAACAAGAAAATTTATCTATAAAAGTAATAATTGATTGTTGACCATTCCAAGAAATTGAAGGAAATGACTCACAGATATCCGTATGAATTAGTTCTAAGATGTCCAAAGTTCTACTGGTACATAATCTCCTTTTATTCGATTGTTTTCCCCTGAATACAATTAATATAAACACTCAAGTCTGAAAAATTAAAGAAATCAAGAATTCCTTCTGATACAAGCTTTTTCATTCTTTTTAAAGAGATTTGACCTGAACACTTATGTCATAACGAAACAGATTTCTCATTGATTAATTTATGTTTAATATCACATGAATTCACATGCTAGGTTTCTTTATAAAAGAAGTTGTATTAAGGAAATATAGGTCATAACAACTTGATAAAGAACTGATGCCTATAATATTTGAATTAAGAAAAAGACTAAACTAACTATTTTCACGTGAACAAGAGTAATCGAATTTGTCCAATATAGAAAAATAAATCAAATTTCATCTAAAAGATAGTACTTCAAATGTCTCCTTCAAATCCAAATAATAACAGTCTTTAATAATAACACAGAAGTCCTTATGGCCTCAACTTTAATTAATTTGGCACGCCCCACATAGATGAATCTTTTAGCATCAATTGGCTTTTGACTGTTTAGACAACCCCACAAAAACACACTTATTTCAGTAGTGGCACCAAAATTTATCCACCAAGTGTATCTTGGTATTGAAACTAAATTGGCTACAGAACAAACCAAAGTGAGAAGTGTACTTTTCTTTACATGTCAAGCATGATATTTAGTACAGTCCATCTTCATGTGCCCCAAATCTTTACAAAAGTGACAGCCAAATAATTAATCATTTTCATGCTTTTGTTGTTTCTTTTGAGCTGAACGAGATGCAGGTTTTTTATTCTTTAACTTGTGCTTAGAGGTACTTGCCAAATTTGCATTTTTTGTTCTCTCTTGCTTTAACATTTTTTGTTCTTGCACACAATATAAAATGAGTTCATTAAGAGTCCAATTCCCTCTTTGACAGATGTAAGTAGCCTTAAATTAGCTGAATTATGTAAGGAGAGAAATTAAACTAAATGTACGAGCAAATCATCAGACAACTCAAACATTAATACCTTTAGTTTTGAAACAAGATGAGACATATTCATGATGCACTCCCTTATGTTTTCTTTAGTCTTATACATTAGTGAAACCAAGTTCATTAGAAACGCACTATTTATGGACTTATTGCCTTTTGCCAAGCTTTTTTCAATTTGTTTAAGAAATTCTTTGACAATAGTTACCTTATTGGACACAATACCTTTGAATGTTGCTGGAAATCCACGCTTCGTTATCATACGACTTATGCGGTTTGAATAATCCCACTTATTCGAGTCTTGTTTTATTAGTGAAACTTTTATCCGTAAGATTAGTAGATTGTTCATTTCTTAATGCAAGGTCTAGATCCATGCTGTCGAACGATATAAACGTTCTTTTTCCAACCCTTAAATTTTGGTTCAAGTTCAGAAATTGAATTGATGTTGACAGATATTGCAGAAGTTGATAGATTAACTGAATAGAGAATTTAAACATAATTAACATGTTCACATGAGAATTCATATTGAGCAATCAATAAATTCAAATAATAGTGGACCCCATCATAAGAAATCGGGCACAACATTGACATTTAATCTTTTGACAAAAATATCAACTTGTAAGTGGTATTCTTAGTATAGTAATTAAATATTGACAATAAACTATGCAACCATTAAGTTTATCACTAGATCGACTCCATGTTCACGTAAAAAAAAACTAATAATTGTCCCATATTTATTACCACAGGTGTGTAAATAATTCGACCAAATATTAACCTTCTTTTGGATAAGTGAATATCCACGTGAATTACATACACACAGCATTCCTAATATTCCAAATAAATTAATTTAGACAAAAGATGTTACTTTGGTAACATCTTGTTTCAATTAATTTACTTTAGAAAATTAGTAATTTGAAAGAAACTTTAATACCAAGATTCGAATTTGATTGCTCCTTCATTTTATTTTTATTTTTGTCTTGAAAAAAAATCGTACAAAATGGGAGCGCTGCAGCGCATAGGCATCGCAGTGCCTAGGCAGCTATACGGCATTGGGAAACTAGCGCTTAGCTATGTCAACGAGTCGAGCCGACTCTGATTTTTTGGATTTTTTTTTAAAGACTGCCTTTGCTGGCACAGGTAGCGAGCAAGCTGTTTTTAAAAAAATTAATTTTAATTTTTTTTTATATATATATTAATGGGCAGGCTCGAGCCGACTCCCCAAAATGGGGCTCGGCCCGAGCCTCGGCTCGGTGTAATCAAGCTCGAGCTGGGCTCGGCTCGAGCTTTTTTCAAGCCGAGCCGACGAGTTTTTTGCCATTACTACTAGCACTACGCGGGGCAGCCCCCAGGAGCTGCAGCGCCCAGACACGACGCTACAGCGCTTCGACTGCCCCTGTTCATTCTTACTACAAAAACTTCCCAAAAAATCCGAATTTTTTAGTTTTAGAGTTAAAAATTCACATCCTAAAATTGAGGAATCCAAAATATGAGTTCAACCTAAAATCCTCGCTTTAAAAATTCTTAATTTTGAAATTTATGGCTAAAATTCACATTTCAAATTAAAGAATTCTAAAATTCAATGTGTGAACTTCAACCATAAAAATTCTTTCTTGAATCTCAATGGTTAGAAATAGAGTTAGCTCTAATACCACTTGTTAGATTTTATTAAAACTTTAAAACTCAAGAAATTGAAAACTTAGTTACTTAATTGCCAAGATTCTCCATATTAAATCACCAAGAGAATTATTAAATGCGGAACATACCTTAATCCATTGTCAATAATTCTTTACTACTGGATCTTGATTTCGGACCTTGAATCTTGAAAATCGACTGCAATATCTTCATGTTTGGCTTCTTAATCTTTAATCTTGAGCATTGGCTCTTTTTGTTCTTGACTTCGGCTTATTGCTCCATAATTTTGATTGCTTTAATTCATTCTTCTTGATTGTTGATTTCATATTCTTGATTGTGGTTTTGAATCATACACTTCAATATGTTTTCTCTTTGTATTCTTGTGTTGATGGAATGATACAAAAAGTGAGAATCACATATGCATTGGGGAACATAACTCTATTTATATTTCCATATATATTCGGCTCATCGTCACATACAACCCTAATGTATCCGGACTCTACACATATTTAGCCAACACTTTATTTAGATGAACAAAGCTCAATTACTTAATTCTTTATTAGATCACTTTAATTTTGAGCTTAATTTTAAAATAGTCTTTATGCACAATCTATTATATATGTCAGGTCATATGACAAATAAATATGTTTCTAACAGAATCCACATTAGACTAGCTTCTTCCAAAAACTCTTATAACTATTAGAATTATTTTCATAAAATTAGTCAAAATGGATCAAAAGGCAGCTTTTCCATCTCAAAAATTCATTTTGACTTTTCAAAAAATCATATCAAACAGGCCCTGAATTTATCACAATTCACAACTGCCTCTATCTTTCCAAGAGTGCTATCATGTACGTAGTCTATGTCTGGGGAGCATAATTGACAGGAGATAGACACAAACGATGCAACTCTTCTTTTATTGAATAAATATAAACAACAATGATGTTTTACATTTTAATTGCTAATTTTTTTTTTTGTAGTTCAAACATCGTAATTCTCTAAAAAATTAATCAAGTTCGATTGTTCCTCAATTACTTTTGAATCTGATCCTATATTGATTTTGATATTTGGATTGACTTATTAAGCTTACTTATTAATCAGGTTCTCTTATGTCAAAAAAAATTATGTCTGATCATTGTATGTAAGTTTATTGGTAATTGTTAACTATTTATCAATGGTCGTATATAAAGTTTGGTCTATAGAAATCAAACTTCCAAGGTCTGCCTTGCTCTTGTTGTTTCGTTCGGCTTATTCTCACACCTACAAAAGTGCGTAAGAGTTAGAAAATTTTCTTTAACTCAAGTGCTCTTATATAAATCATGGGGGACATAGCGAAAAATCCTTGAGGATGTACGTGACACTTGTCGTTTAATTTGAGAGATTCAGTGAGACATGTGGCAAAGTATGGTTGGTTCTCTCTTAAGTAGGAGATATAGTATGACACTTGCATGGTTATTTTGTTGGTGAGTGAGGAGATTAGGTGAGCCCATTTGCCGTACAGGGTCAATGGGAGACATCCAATTGTATGGCCAGTAGGCCAGGTCCTTCCAACCACGACCCATGGGTTGAGCGTAGGAGGGATCTCGCTCTCCTTTCCTTCTGCTCAAAAGGCAGTAGAGCGGGGTGCGAAGGGGGTCCTCCCTCTCAGTGCCGATTCTGTCATTTTCGAGGTCTGAGGCAAACTTCATAAATTAAGCCCCCATAATGCATCACTTTAAGAATTCCACCGTCACAACAAACAATCTTGAAATAAAAATTAAATGCGATGGTAAATAATATATATAGCAATAGTGTCGACCAAAACTCGTTAATCCCAATCTAGTGTGGCCATACATCCAACTTATCATACAATTATGTACATCTCAAGGACATTTTATTCTGTAAGGCTATTATCCATTTTAACTTAATATGGATCTTTCCAGCACTACATCACTTCATTTTGTACAACCCTCTTTAGTCTTTATTAATATAAATTGCATCAATACTATAATTATATAAACACTCGTAAATCGTGATTTTCTTTCCTATATATCTTCTATAATGAGATAATACCTCTTTTTGTCATACAATGTTATACTTATCCCAATATTCTCCACACTTCCTAAGAAGAGTAGTGCTACACTTACAGGGGCCTGCGCCAGGTAACACACAGGAGGGTGGGGGCCACATATTTTTTTTTCTTAATACATTGGGGTGGAGCCCTGTGCTAACAGGCTCTCGTGAAATTAAGCCCTGTACGCAGGGCTTAATTCTCTTAAGAAATTGTATCATATTTTTTCCCAAGTTCAATCTTGCTAGCCTTACAAATTCACAATGGGATGATAAAATCAATCATTAATTAATTAGCAAATGCACCCAATGTCTCTTAACACAAAACCTGAATTCGGAACTGGACTTTGGACAGAGGTGAAGATTATGCATCCAATGTCTCATAACACAAAAACTGAATTTGGAATTGGACAGAGGCGAGTCGAAGAAAGAAGTGAAGAAACTGCATCATATTTTTCCCTAATATCAATCTTGCTCATTTCACAAATTCAATCTTGCTCCCAAGAAAGAAGTGCGGAAACTGCGAAAAAGAGAATTTTGAATTGGACAGAGGAGAAGACAGGATTGTGGACCTTGTTCTGCTCATTATGCACAGTGAAACTATGAAAAGAATAGTGGCACTGTGTCGTCTCGTCACCGACGAGGCACTCAGATTCGACGGCTTTGATTTTGGGTGTCCTCGTCGTTGAATGAATTTCGTCTCACGTCATGAAATTCTTCGAAGGCCCAATAAGTGACTACGTTTCTTGTTTCCCTAGTAGAATTCTAGGGTTAAATTTGCCCAAAATATCTGAGGCCCCCTAAAATTTTGGGCCTAAAGCATGGGCATCATTTGCCTCTGTCCAAAATCGTGCCTGCTCCCTTTCTCCATCTTTCCAACGTGGTTCGGGGGTAAAGAGAAGGTGACAATGAGTCTCTTTTAGTATCGCGATCGTCTGTACGAAATAGTTATGTCCGACATGTTGGGTAGTTGGTTATGGACTAATTCGTTAGCCTTGTGCTGGGAGTGATTGAGCCTTACTCTTCCATGGAGGTCATGTGCCCACAAATCTTATTAAAGGCTCTCCAATTTTTAACTAGTTTATAAAATTATAGATTATCAAAATTCACTAACAGTCGCTTATTATTCTTTTATTTCATGGCGTAAAGATTTCAACCACATTCATTGCACATCAAAGAAGACAAAAAAAAGTTAAAATATTTTCTAACAATTGCATATAAACATGATTTTGAAAACTTGTATATGCACAGAATCAATTCCGATAGGTCTAAGAAATAACTCTACGCCAAAAGTGGACTAATTATTACCAGACTTTGGGAAAATTTGGGAAAAATAATTAAATCGGTGAAAGACATAAGTTGGCCTTTACAAACAATAAACTAACAATTTCTCAAATTTTAATTAGCATAAAATAAACAAAATAAAAAACACGATGTATATTTTTTTTAAATAATTTTGACACCAAGAAATGAGGTTTTTCTAGAAATAAAAATAAATTGTCAGAAATTCAATTGGAGTAAGAATTTTTCATTAATAAAAATTTCTTTCATATCCAAATTCCGAATTCGATATTGTAGGAGACCCTAGGGTTAGTCTTTTACTGAAAAAGGGGCGAAAAGGGAGGAAATTGGGTAAGTCAGAATTATGGCAACTATTCAAGAATTTCAGTTTATTAATCGAAGGCTCATACTCTAAAAACTTATCTGATTTTATTAATTGTTAGAGAATTTTTTAATTTTTTTTCTCGAAGAAATCACATATTCTCTAGGATATTATTAAAATGAAAATATTATCAAACCAATTTTATATACATTAAGTACTGCAATCCGAATATATGCAATTAACAGAGAAATAAGTATACTAATTTAATTTGAAAATGTTATAAAAGTGTTGGTCTATGTTGCAAATTATTATCAAAGAGTTGCAAAGACCATAATAGACTAATCAACACAACATTTATTTGTGACACACAAAGTGTCAAGTCTGACCATAGTGTACATTCAATATGTGCATCCTAGTCAATCATGATTCACATTATTACCAATTAGAACAACCCAAACCTAGGCAGTCAACTAAAACCTCATCAGTATACTTAGTCAACTATGCCAAAATGTTTTACCCTTTTTAGTCAGGAAAATACATTAAAGATAGGAAAGTGCACATCACTTGATCTATTTCTGTGAGGACGAGAATCGAATCGAATCGAATCGAATATCAATAAAAACATTATACATGAAATTAAACGGTTCTATGTATTGGGAATTGAGATCAATTTCTTTATTTGTGTACAAAATCCTTGTTTAAAAAAAAATTATTTGGAAATCTGAAAAATACAAAATAGATGGAGATTGAGAACACGAGAAATTAGTTTAAAAACATTCAAGTTTGAGAAAATCAGGGATGGTCAAAGATAGGATATTCCGTTATTTGATTTTTTTTTTTTTTTTATAATCATACAATCTTCCACACA
>CAIGRT010078793.1:0-19159 GCA_903798405.1 Fraxinus platypoda | reverse complement strand
GTTCGATTTTTTTCGCCCCATTCGGTTCGGTTAACCTCGATTTTCGATTTTAACAGTTCGAATTATCATCCCTAGTAATAACGTCATGTCACTTTCTAATATAAAGCAAATGTTGAATTCGTATACATATTCGAATTTTTAGAAATACAAATGTATGCATCTCTTTAATTGATCCTAAAGAATTCAAATGAAATAGACTACAATTTTTTTAGAAAAATGGTGATAGAAAATATCACTTTAAAGTTTAAGCATCTAAATTCATATGTAAAAATACAAACCACGTGTTACATCATATAACTTTTAAATGTAAAGCAATATTCGAACTCATATTAATATTTAAATTTTGACACACACACATGTATGCATATATTTAATTGATCCAAAAGAATTGAAATAAAATAGAATGTGACTTTTTTCAAAAAAAGTGACAGATATCTCATAAACACCTTGCATGCATGATTTGAATTTATCTAAAAAAAAAAAATCATATATACTAACTCAATCAAATCCATACAAATTTGAATTTTAATAAACATTAACTCAAAATTATTAATTCAAAGATGAAATTTCATATGTACTAGAACTAAAAAACCTCTACAATATAAAAATTAATGTGGAACGTTCCATGATTTCCACAGTTAAATAAGGACATTAATCAGTAATTAAAATTAAACATTAGATTATAATTGCTTCTTTTTTTCCTAATTAATCATAAAATATATAATTTGTTACTCAATAATCGAACAAAATATATAGTAATTGAATCAAAAGTTAAAAATTTACGAACACGTAAATTTGTGTTGATTATTTGTAAATTTGGAGAAGAAAACTTTGAAGAAAATGTAGTGAAACTAGCCCTCGATCTTGTTTGGACTTCATTTGTGCAATGTTTCCTCTTATGATTCCATTTTTGCTTGATTTGAGGGGTTTAGTTTTCTGATTCCTTGCTGGTAGATCGCCTCTTTTTGCAACCTACTGTTTAGACTGAATTTCTTATGGTTATATTGTTGAAATTGTAGTATTTATATTTTAGTTCATGTTTATAATGTTCTTTCAAAACACAATTTTTAACACACACATACACATTTTGACCTTTAAGCGCGCATGTGCAATCAACGAAATAAGTTGATTATTATCACGCGTATATCCCATATGTAGGACATTTTAAAAATGTCTCGAGTGTTCGCATATGCGCGCATTTTTGAATTCTACTGTTAATTGATATAAAGAGGGGAAAAAAAACTTCACTACTTTTTATAAGAAGTCTGTTTAAATCAATTTAAATAATACGATATTATTTTTCAAAAAAATAATTAGAACACATTTCAGTTATCTTATTTATCTTCTAAGCAAAAAATAGAGTTAATTGTCCAAATAATCAATCACTGAATTTATGTTCGAGTCTTCGACTGCTCATTGAAATTTCAAATATCAAGTTTTGATCACTAAACTTATCAAAATGTTGGACATTACTCACGGCATGCCATATGTTACTGAACTCTAACATAATTGGAGATATGGCAGACGGATTGCACAAGTGATGTAACTCATGGCACACCAAATTGCCACATAAGAAAAGACATCTTTGATTACTCAATGCACTTTGAAAGACGTCTTTGATTGCTTACTATAATTTTAAAGACATCTTTAATTGTTCACTATATTGTTAAAAAACTCTTTGATTATTCACTATACTTTAAGGTGATAGGGTTTTGGCAACTAAACTCATAAAATCGACATCAATCTGTCGAGAAAATTTAGGAATGCTATTCCAAGTATCATTTATATATTAAAAAATAATTTTGCAACATGTTACAAGGAAATGTTTCAGGACATTTTAAAATAAACTCAAGTTTTGTTGCTATTCTTTTCATATTCAATCTATAATTTATGTTAACAACAATAAAATATTGACGATTTCGATGACAAATTTTAACAAAAATATGTATGACATTCACCAAAAGTATTCATAATCCGCAAAAAGCACATGCCAAAAACAAACGCTAGAAAATATTGGATGTTTTTCAATGGTTTTTGGCGGACCGAGGATCAAGAAAACATTGGATGATTTTTGGCGTATGTTTTTTGTTGCACAAAAATATTTGATGGTTTTTGGTGCATGTCTTTTGTTGTTAATGTAGATTATGAATTTTTTGGTGTGTTTTTTGTTGCACAAAAATATTTGGTGGTTTTTGGTGTATGTCTTTTGTTGTTAATGTAGATTAGAATTTTTCTCGGTGAACATATATATTTTTGTTAAAATTAATCATCAAAATTGTCAACAAATGTAAATTATAGATCAAATATGAAAAGAATTCCAACAAAATTCAAGTATGGTGCAAAATGTCTTGAAATATTCCCTTGTAACATGTTGCAAAATTATTTTGTTGTGCAAAAATAATATTTGGAAAGAATTCCTAAATATCTAGGACAGATCGACGTCAGTTCTACAAGTCCAGTGATCAAAACTCGACCACCTTAAAGTATACTGAGCAATCAAAGATATTTTTAAAAATATAATAAACAATCAAATATGTCTTTAAAAGTATACTGAACAATCAAAGACATTTTTTAAAATATAGTGAGCAATCAAAGACGTTTTTACTTACATGGCAATTTGATGTGCCGTGAGTTACACCACTAGTCCATTCCAGCTGCCATATAACCAATTCCGTTAGTGTTTAGTAACGAATGTCACGTCGTGAGTAACGTCCAACATTTCGACAAGTTTGGTGACTAAAACTCAGCATCTAAAACTTCAGCTAACAGCCGAAAACACAAACACAGGTTCAGTAATACTCCAGAAAATAAGGTAAAAAATTCTTTAATTTTCCAAGTTTTCAAGAATATATTGCCTTTTTCATCTGTTAAAAAAAACAAATTACTTTGAAAATAACTTTCATCTCACTATCAAAAGAAAAAATATACTTATTTCCAACTTCGATATTATTTATTTTAAACTTACTTATTCACTTATAAGAAACCTCTTCAAGCTTAGCCAAGCATGCCACAAGTTTCTCCCTCTTTTTTGGGAATGCAAGATTACCCATAATATTATTAATGAATATATGGGTAACTCATCAGTCTCTTCAGGGGAAACCAGCCGAAAACATGCATTAAGTTTTATTCTCAAATTTATTTCTTCTCGATTTTTCCTAAAACGGCACTCCATTTTCATATACCAAGGAAACTATGTCAATATGCGGTAAACTACAACACAGAAATATCCAATGAGTAAAGCTTTAAGATATTTCTATATTCAGTCGAGTGGATCGACCCAACCTGAGGATGATGATGTGTTTATCATCCTCGAATTCTAGCCATCCGATTATACAAGAATCAGTAGGATCAGATAAGCATTGTACTAGAATCAAGAATTCCTTTCAACTCCGGGACAAGATCTACAGGATGCAGATTGAATTTCACCATTCTTCAGGCTTGTCTGGTGTTGAGCGTGCTACTAAAGATAAAAAATGCAAATAGGAAGACATTCAAAAGAGAGAGAAAGGCCAAGACAAAGATGAGATGATTAGAGAGAAGTGTATATAATTTCTACCGTTAGCTAGCAAACGAATCAAAATAGAAAACCACAAAATTTACAACAGCAGGTGAACAGTTCGGAAGATATATAGCTGGACGAGAATGTACTTGTAAAATAACCACAATATTGAGTCGAGGTTAAAGTTAAATTTATAAAGACTAGAAAGGAAAATGATGCCAACACATCTTCTTATATGAGGCCATCGTGAAGCAGAAAAATGCTTACAGGTGCTCTAAACTTTTGATATCTGTGCAGGCCAAAAAAGGAGCAGGTATACTGTATACTCCTTTTAACTTGATTTGGTGGTAGGACCAGTCAAGTTAAGAACCCGTTGCCCCGGGGAAAAGTTCTGATATTTTATTGAAAACATCCATAACCTGAGACGAGCATCGAGTAACCTTTGCCTTAGTGCCAACATGAAAAATCAAGTGCAGTAGCAGAAACAGCAAAAGTCTTAATGCGAAGTGAAACAAATGAGAGATTCAAGTTCGATTGGATTGAACTATGCAAAGATTCATACCAAATTTCAACTTACCTCTTTGTCGTTTTGATACTTGGTGATACTCAGAGGATTCTGAGAGCACTGCAAAAAGATACAACCATCCCGAAGTTCATTAAGGTAAATAGTACAAAACAAGATTTTTTTTTTCTTTGATTTGATAGTAAAATCTTGGAAGGAATCAGAAACCAAGTAGGTCCATTACCTTGCAGGGAAACCCCAGAAGAAAAGGAAAATTTTTAATGGAAGACGAAAGGACAAGAAGCTACTTACATCCATGATAGCTGCTTGAACTCGAGGATTTTGGAATGCCATAGCAACATCGGGATTTGCCATGATTTTAGATATGACTTCCTCAGGCGTAAGCCCTATTTGATCTGCAAGATATATCAGGCGAGAAACAATAAGTGCTGCATGTTTGCTACTGAAAACAAGTGGAAACTGAACAGATGAGATTTTAACTTTTTTTATATTTAATCCTATTCGATCTTCTGAAATAGCATGTACCAACAGGCATATGCAGTAAAATAATAAGCAGCGTGTAGAACTCACCAAACTGTTGCTTAATCTCGGGACTGCTAAGATCAAAACTTTTCAAGGAGTCCATCATGCGGTTGTCCCATTCTGGGCTACCTCCCATGTTGTTTCTGTGAATATTTAACCGAAAGGGATATCAATTACCGTCAAATCAATTATACAAATATTAACGCCTTCATATATATGAAAGCTAAATATTTATGTGTAACATGCATGGTGGAATATTTTATACAGACAAAGAGCTTAGAAGATATACTTACAGCATGTCCTGCAATTGTTGACGATACTGAGGATTTTGTAGCATCCCTGTAGCATCATATCCAATAGTCATTTAGAATTGACATACGAGATTTTACATTATTGCATTTTAGTTAAGTGGATTAGACAAGACGTAAATTTAAAGTAGCCGACATAAAATTCTCAATGCGTGCTTGTTAGTGTTCAGTATGATCTAATACATCTAACATAAATGCAGTTAGGATTCAAATTATACTAAAACATTTTGACGGACAATAAAGAAAAGTTTCAGCAAAATTTAGAAGGGCAAAGCTTTGTGATTATAAGGTCATAATTCAAATTTTGAAAGATGGGAATAGCCAACATTTATGATACAAGAACACTCCAACTAGGATAGCGTATCCATGTCCAATACATGTTCTATCGAATACTGGAACTCGAACACTCCATGACATTGCTGCCAAGCCACATGCCATGCCTTATTTTTTTAATATATTTTTCAAATTTCTAGTGCTTGAGGGATATTTTAGGGGCATTGTTCGAGCAAGTGTTCGACATGATGTGTCGTGTTTTATATTTAGAAGTACAAAAATAATGATATAATGAATAAATTTAAAACTTTAATGAATTTGAATCGACTATGTGCGTAAGCCTTCGCAAGTAAACGTTTCAACAAGAAACTTACCTTTGCCAAAGACATGAAATGGATCATCCGTGTTTTAAAAAAATTATTTAAATCCTGGAAAAACAGCACAAGTTCTAGCATACCTAAACTAAAACGGGTAATAGAAAAACAAACTCACATTTAAAGGTGGTAGGATTCCTCATCTCCTCTGGTAAGTAGCTGAAAGAGATAAAACAAACAATGGTCATTAATAATAAGATTATGATTTGTGAATTATCAACAATTTCGGAGAACTATGCGATGTTAAGAAGACAATGCTTGGTGGTACACAATATTGGACAAAATAATGAAAAACATTTTAACTTCCTTTTTATGAAAATCCTAATAGAGATATTATTTAATTTACTTTCCGAAATTAATACTTATTTCAGGAAAGTGTTTTATTTAATAGATTATCTAGTATTTTATTAGTTGTTTATTTTCAAATTGGATGCTTATTTTAGAAAACATAATTAAGATTTGATTTAATAAATTATCTAGAATTTTTCTACTCAAATTAGACAAATTTAGGCATTGTTTGAGCCTCATTATTTGGCAAAAAATGTATTTTTGAATAGTGATTGATAGAGAACGTGTGGTTAAAAAAATAAGGAAAAATTTTGGGTTTGAGTAATATTATTTTATTGAAAAATGTGTGGTTGAAAAGAAGAGAGAAAAATGTATTTTGAAAATAATGAGGATCAAACAAGGGCTTAAGAGCTTATGCATTGTAATATATACATTTTCATATTGAATAAAATTGATATTTTACGCCTCTAAATTTTCTCTATTCCCTCCGTCTTCCTCTTCCTCTTCCTCTTACAGTCTTGTTTTTATTCAATTGTGTTCTACGTCAATTTGCAAATGATGGAAATCTTGGTAGAAATATTATTTAATTTACTTTCCAAAATTAAATACGTAATTTAGGAAATGTAATTAAGGTTTTATTTCATAAATTTTTAGTATTTTATTAATTGTTTACTTTCCAAATTGGATGTTTATTTTAGGAAACATAATCAGGGTTTGATTTAATAGATTTTTCTAGTAATGTTCTAATTAGACCATTTTAAACTCCATTGTAATAGGTAGAGTTTGATATTGGATAAAATGGATATTTTCCATCCTCTAAATTATTTTTATTCCATCCATCCATCCCTC
The DNA here is from genome assembly GCA_903798405.1 of Fraxinus platypoda. Classification (NCBI taxonomy): domain Eukaryota; kingdom Viridiplantae; phylum Streptophyta; class Magnoliopsida; order Lamiales; family Oleaceae; genus Fraxinus; species Fraxinus platypoda. Next base: position 12,523 of record CAIGRT010078793.1, on the reverse strand, counting down.
CTCTTTCTCTTATCTCTTCCTATTTCTTTCTCAATCTTGTCCTTGTTCAACTATATTATACATTACTTTTACTTCCTTAATACTATCCAATACTATTCAATTCGCCATGAATAGGTGTCTAAGCAACTTCTCAAGTCTGCTCTCCTATTTAAGGTTATTTTTTCATAAACTTCCAAAAGCCATAACCCAGAAGCAATATTATTTTGTAGGCAACGACCAAACATAGATTTTATAAGGGTTTGATTAAAAAGGACTATGTTTTCGCACTTGTCTTTAGTAGTATCTTCTTTTTCAGTTAATCTATCTACAAAATTTTGAATGGCATTTATTGTTTGGCTATGACGAGCATTTTTCAATTCAGAGGATAAATTCTTTACTACTCCATAGAAAATGAGGTTAAATTGGGAAAGGGGATTCTAAACTACATAGTTTGCGAAAGAATGAACGAACGAGAATAATGAATTCTAAGCCACTTCCTTGAGGTGAAGACATGTCATTATTCACGTATCATGTGCTTAATCGAACATCATTTCACTGTAAACATAAATAACCAAGACGTGTGAATGATGACATATGAACTATGGTATTGAGAAATATAAAATAAAGTTGAAGGTTTTCTTACGGATAAACCATTTTTTGTACCGTTGGATCGTCCATCATTTTCTCCAAAGCTTCTACTGACAAGAGGGGATTTGTTTGTTCTGCCGATTACAAGAGAAAAAACTTATTTGGGCTCATTTAAGTCAAAACTGTGAAATAAATGAACCCACTCCCCAAAAATGGATTACAACTACATCACGTTTTGTGGGAAGGATTTGATAGCATTGGACCTTATAACGATGGAAAAGAAATTAAAATATTGTCCATTATAGTGTTAGTCTTGACTGCTACTATGTACCAAACATGTACTTATAGTCAGTAAACACAAATGTATGAGAAACAATGAATATACCAAGAATAGCATAGTCAGACTCAATGCATAACCACCATCCTATATCCAATTACAAGATGTAATGCAAACTAAGTGCGTGATTGGTAGGTGATTAATTTCGAATCACTTTTTTGCCAAACCTACCTTTTTTTATCAACACATCTCATAAGAACCATAACTACTACTCGCTTACCCAGACATTCCATAAGACCTAAACCTTTTAATCAATTAAATTTTAATTTAATCACCAACCAAACATGGACTAAAATATTTAGATAAAATATACTGTGACATGAGAAAAGGACATAATTCTTACATTACCAAGAACATGCTTTAAAAAAAAATAAAAAATAAAAATCATTCTCTCAAACTCAAAGAAAGAAGACAAAATCAGCTCGCATTAATATCAAACAAGTGTAAATACAAAAGGACGTTTTTCGAGGACAAATGCAAGCCTAACATTATCCAAGCAGTGCTTTACATGCCAATTGAAAACATCAATATATACAACATGGATCGTATGATAGCAGATTCCCCCTTTTTAGAAGATTTAAACACTTGTCAAGGAGATACAAATGCATAAACATTATGTCAGCACAAGTTTACATGTCAATCAAATATATCAATGTATTCAACATGGATTATATCAAATACACTCCTACATTAGACAACAACAGTTGATACAGCAGCCTTCCTCATATATGATATGATGAATACTTAGTTTGATACACCTTCACATCTGTTGAGGGCACTAACAGAATTTGGATGCACACAAATCCACCTTCAATTTATTTGCACACAGTGATTAGCATAAAATTTTAATTTCCAGTGGTATGTGACTAATGTGTACTCTACGAACATCCTTAATTTTTCTTCAAAACAACCGTAAGATCAATCGAAAATAGGAATATACAAAGAAAATTAGCAAAATCCAGCATGAACAAATATTCATCAAATAACAAAAATAACATGCAGTAAACATAAATCAGGCTTGTTGAACTGTAAAAAATTAAAATCAGTCTCCACAAAGCGAAAGAACTGCATATTACGGGGTCTGCATTGTCAACTGGATAAATATTGCAAACACGATTACTATAAGGATGATAAATGACATTTCCCAACTTACTGGTGGAAGGACCTTCTGAAAAACCAATTCCTTGCTTTGAAGCAGATCCATTTTCAGAAACCTTTGGAGATGTTCAAATAATTACAATGACGACAATTTTATCACAAATCATAACAGCATCCACAGAAGAGAGTTCAACTTACTTGCTGGAAAGACTCGGGATCCTTCGATGCATCTGTCTGTATCGATTCTTCATAATTCATAAAAGCACTTTTCTTGAATGTTTCTTCAGGGGAAACATCTACAAAAGCTGGAAAAAAAGATGGAGATGACAACGAAAGCGATTCAGATCCAAATAGTGTAATAAAACCTCAATACTAGCCACCTCAATTTCATCCCACCAAAAGAATTGGGTATCTGGAAAATGTCAATGGCAGAGAAATTGAAAGAAGCAGCTACTTGGAAGCAAAAATAATAAGAAACGACCCACCCACTAACAAAGCAAAAGGAAGCTTTTCGTTTCCTCCGTTGGAAGTATAAGAATGACTGTTTAACGTAACAATATTAATGTTAGCAACATAAATTAATCCATAAATACCGTATTTCTTCGGTCCCTTCTCTGGTTCTACAGTCTCTTTGACAGCTGCAGATGGAGGGTCCTCCACTTTGGTTGCAGGTACATCAACAGTTACAGGTTGAGATGCAACAGGTGTTGAAGTTGTAGTTGCATCTGATGTTGGGTATCCGGGTGGGGGAAATGGGAAAGGTGACCCGGGCGAAAAGGCAGCATTACTGAATTGATTATTTTGAGTGTTCATCTGTCCCATCAATGTCTTGAAAGCTTGTTGCATAGCAATATTCTGCATGAATGAGATATTTGTAGATATGTCAGAGACATGAAAAGAAACCACAATTTTATCGATTCCAGTAATATCAAAGTTATTGAATTGATAAATATGCATGTCATAAAGATGAACGTGAATTTGATCCAAAAACTCACTATTATGTCAAGACTGAAAAGTCCATTAGACTATTTATTGTTTTAAATAAGATGCACAAATGGACCATTACAATTGTGATAAAGCATTACAAAGCATCAAAGCAATCCCTTCCACCAGACCTCAACAGAAATAATTAACCCCATCCTAGACAAACAAGCATCACACATTTCTCCAGATCAACTAAGTCCTTAATAATAAAAAGCAAGTTGTTTTGTCCTATCTTTCAATGCCATCATTGCAATTAAATAATGCAAACTTGTGTTATACCATATAAATGAGTCTCTACAAACTCTCGTCAATGCATCAGTGAATGCATTGCATGCCACATATTAATCCATTGATGCACCTGTCTTCCATATTAAACCTATTGCATCTATTAATAGTCAAGGAGCAACCAACTTGGGCTGAAATAACCACACAAATGAACAGCAAAATCCTTAAGAGGCGTACCTCAATGAGGTCAAATTCTAATATTCTATCCCTCCCTCTAGAACATTATCCATTCAAACTTCACTTTTACAAGGTGGTGGAAAAACGGGAGAGACAGCTTGGACAAAACTCATTTCAAGCATAAGCTCACTTGGTGGCCTTGCATCAATGAGTTATTTTCTTTTCTTCATATACATTTTCCAGAGAAATCCTGCTTATTCAATGTGTGAAGACACCAAGTAGTAAAAATGCAGTATAATTACTTCAAGTTGTTCCCAAAAAGGTAAGTACATCTTATGCTACAAAGTACAAGCAGTTTTTGTTATGCTGAGCTGACATGACCCAGTTTTGGTACAATCATGTCAATAGCTTTGTTCTGATATGCAAGATTTCCATCTTAAAAAATCCTTGGACGATCACATGATAAATCCTCCATGTTATGCATTTGTCCACACCATCAACATAACCAGATATATACAAAAAACTACAGTGAGTACTGAGAATTGAAGCTTTGCAGCTACCCATAAGCAACAGTTTGATGAGCCTCAAAAATTACATATTTTTCAATAACTCATGAGTCAGACCATTGATCATTCTTGTCCCAGAAACTACAAATATTATTTGGGTTCTCATACATGAGGTGGAGCACAATTAGGTACCATTGTCTCAAATTTATAAGAACAGTAACTTCAAATTTCTGAGCTAAAAAAACAAAGTAGAAAGATACCAATATTGTCAAAAGACGAATAATTTAACAGTGGCAACCCTAGATGATTTCAAGGTCGTCCTAGGGACAAAGTTCTTGGAACCAACAACTTGATCAAATCTGATATTTTGGAAGAAGAAATTTTAAGGAGTTGGATCTTTTCTGGTAACTGAAAACCTAGATCCACCATACTTCCATACAACTTTATGTGTAACTCATTTATCTACCACACTTTCTTTGAATTTAGCCCTTGTTTGGTGGGGATCAAAATCAGATTTTTAGTAGATTTTGATTGAAGTAGATGAAATGTGTGGGACCCATAAAATGTGTGGTTAAATTTAATTGTTGACTTAGACTTAGATTAAAATTTAGATTTTAATCGGTACCAAACAAGGACTCAGTATGTAGCTATTAATAATTGCATTTGAAATTGTTGGCAGGCTTGTTTCCATTGGAAAAATTTATGCACCAGCAAACAACATCATTATTGATATGAAATCTTCGTTAAAGCAGACAACACACCAATAAGGGTAACAGATCATCATTTGTTCAACAATCTAAAGATCAGTCACGAGGGTTAAAGATTTGCCCAACAAAAAAGAAATAACTTATTGAGTTCTTGAAAAATACTCGGCATTAGCTAAAAGTCTATACAACTAATCTTTCAGGGAAAGACATCTTGGCAAACATTTAGTAGATCCATGGGAAGTTTAAATCTGATTTAACCTTACAAGATAAAATATTCTAGATGCTACTTGATGAATTATGAAAATAATGTCCCAGTCAAATCAACTAGTTTTCAAAAACTGAAAGAAATATGCAACAAGAAGAAAAATTACGAAGAACAATTAGCTCGGGGGAAGAAGTTACTTGCCTTTAGGTATGTAGCCACCTGCAATGTAATGAAAATGGTAAGAAAGAAATGTAAGAAATCTTCCATGAAGTAGAAAAAGGAGAATGATTTTAAGAACCAAGAGTTTTAAGAAGAAATAACAAGCAGTGTCCTCTTACGTACCCATGAAAAGAGTGCTGAGAGGCCAACGCCAACTCCAATCCAGAAGAGAGGTGACCCCCTATTTTGAGTGAGGAGTATCATGCAACATGTTAATATCCGAGAATAACTAAGATCCAATATTATCATTGGTAATAAACCTACTTCCATAATCACACTACATATAGGAACAAAACAGAGGAAAACATTGAGTCCCTCTGTCCATGTCCATTAGTTTGAAAAGTGGAATTGTTGACACGTCAGTCTAGTTAGTGAAAAATTGCTGACAGGAGCAATTCACCAGAAATGTAGATTAATACGGTGTGCGAGATAATTACACTTGAGAAGATGGAGGAGGCACGGAAAGCTGTGGATTTACACCAACTGAAGATGTTTCTTGGCTACTTGACGTAGTAGTGCTTGCAAAACAGTCCCTCCCCACTTTATCCAACACTGCATGAGGATCAGAAGAAAAGGATGAGCAACCGTAGAAGAAAAGACACTGCAGAATAACAGAAACGAATGATAAAACATCAAATCCTTTGCTAAGAGAAGTCACGAGTACAAGGAGAAAGAGTGAAAACATATTTTATTGAAAAGTGGTAGCTGCTATTTTATAAAATATGTACACTTAGAGAAGAGAACTCACTAAAAGTGTGTATGGCTAAACTTACAAGTTACTTTTGTTACCAAGCATTTTTGGATAACTTACTTTTCTTATTGTTAAGTAAAAAGTTTCTTATTTTGCAAGTGTCTCTTACGTTACTCTCAAAATAACGTACTTATTTCCACGTTTGAGCAATAAAAAGATTATTTATTTTAAAACTTAGCCAAGCATGCTCTAAAGCAAAAAAAATAGTCATTGGCAATAAAGCTGATGCCATTATAATTGTATATGGAGAAAATGCTCAAACTAAATAACCCAGGATCTAGATGTGCCTTCCTCCATTTCAGAAACAAAACTATTATCACAGAAAATAAATTTACCTAAGCATCGACAAACTAGCACCAATGAACATGAACCAAACTAACCAACACATTAACCTCTATTCTTAAATTCGTTATCACATGCCATGCAGGTCCAGAAAGAACATTTTCAAATGGACATTCATAATCCTGACTATTAAGTTTGAGGGTTGAGTGCTCTATGTAGCTAATTACCATTTCACATCATTTCTCTTTTGGTCGTCACAACGAAAAGAAATATTAACAAACCCTTATCCCTACCCCCAATCTCTTCCAACTTTTCACTATTTGTGCAAAGATTCCAAATGCCTAACATTAGAGAATCTCAATAGAGTGAAACCCAAACCAAATCGAAGCAAATATTAACAGAATATGAGTAAAGAGAAAACCAGGTATGCTCGTTAAGATAGAGCATGTATTCAAAGGTATTAGGTATATAGGTCCCATTGATTTAACTTGAGCAAGAGACTTCATCGCACAAATGCCAATCCAACCACTATCTTTGGAGTGATAACAGTGGCAGTGCTCAATCCCTAAATCCAGAAACCTGGCAATATAAGTGTTGGCTCTCTATGGAGGATGCATCATCTCTACCCTTACCATACAGTCCCTTTAATGTATTACAGAAGGGACATTACTATTATGTACGTTGGTACTCGCAAGAAATCATTAGAAGATATCATCAACAGGACATTGGCTCGTGTCCAACTCTTTTTGTTGTTACCTACACCCTCATTGACCATTCCTCATAATACTGTTACGTAGGGCACCTAGTAAATTGTTGAGCTGGATGCTTTATATGGTCTTAAAGCTAGGTTTTCAGTGATTTTGGGTGTGTCATATCCATTTTATTCCAATAACTCTGGAAAAATTTACCTCTACACTAGTGTGGAGACATTTTTTTTCCTTACGCATACTAGGGTTGTACCCAATTTGATCTGCCTCTTCTTATGCAAACAGAGATAGATTATCTACAGATAATATGGGTGTGTGTTCAAAAACATCTCCCCCAACAGTCACCTGCAATGACACTCCCAAAGTAATGTTTTGAGACAATCACCACCACTACAGTGATGTTGTTACCAAGTCCACCATGATAGAGAGAACATTCTCTAGGCACCAATAATATCAATACAGCCCATCAAGTCTCCAGGACACCATGAAACAGGTGTGCTATCCTAAAATGTAATAAACCTACAACCTAGCCTTCGATTGGCAAAATTTATATATTATTTAATTTATTTATAAATGATCAAACTTGTCATTTTCAACTACAAATTCCAATGGATCCACAAGTACTATCTACTTATCCAACACTCATTTCTATCCATTTATAATTAAACCGTTTATAAATTATTCCCAAATGGAGATATTTTTTCAGAAATGTTTTTCTTATAGCTTTTTAGATGTTTTCAACTCATTCTAATCTGGAGGGGAGATCCAATCTATTTTAGAATACAGAATTAATATGGTAAACAGCAAAATTCATCCATGGAATACACAGAGGGAACAAAAGCACCAGTGTGAACTAAAAATTTCTACAAACAGAAATTGACCTCAGTAAACATACAATTTAACACACATATACGTGCATATATTAATATAAAAATGAAGAATATAAAGATTGTATATTTAATAAAACGAAAACAGTAATACATAAATTTGAGATATAGGGGTCAATAAGTGAGATTACCTATAGTTTTGGTGGTTTTGTAGCCCTGAAGTAAAGAAACAGCTGAAAATGAAGAATTTTCTTTGGTGGACCTGCCGTTTTTACTGGTTCTTTTGAGTAAATTTGGAAGAGCCAAAAAGGGTTTATTAGAGAGAATTGTTTTTCTGGGATTTGGGGAAAGACCCAGCACAAATTTGGAGGATGAAGCAAGGCCCAGATTCTCCATCAATATCAAGCAAAAAAGGGGTCCACAAACCTTAAGGAACCGTATATTTGTTGAGTTAGCAAGTTAACTCCTTGAATTGAAAGGAGAAAGAAGAAGGAGTGACGGCACTGCAGGAGGTGAAATTTGAGTGTAATATGGAAGTGAGGATTGGACTCGTGGAAGGTGATACCTTCGAAATTTACGGGATCAAACCCCTAATTTTCGTTCTGAATTCTAACAATTACGTTTTTGTTTTTTTGAATGTTAGACAGATTCCCTTAAATAATTAATTATAAAATATTATTTTATTTAAAAGACGATACTACTCATTTAGTTAACAAGTAAAAGTTAAATACTTTCCACTTAAAATTTCAAAATCAACTAACTTTTCTTATATGTTTATTCTAATATAGATAAAAATTCTCTCATTTTTTATCTGTTTCGACCTAAAATTTTCAGAAATTGATCAAACGCCGAGCAAATTTTTTTTATATCTATATTTATGTATTTTAATTTCGTTTTCGTTAAATTAGTATACATTTTTAATTGATAAATCTTATTTGGACATAGATTAACATGCAGATAAATTTTTAAACACATCTATAATTTTTTTAAGCATGAACGAGAAAAAAAATCATTTACATGTATATTTCATGGCAATAATTTTAACAGCCTTGGGCAACCGACTTTTAGGACTTTTTTTTTAAAACTTTGTTGTCCAGTGGTTATGTTCATTTTTTGACTATTTTTCCTTATAAATTAAAATTATGTTTTGTCATGCAGATATAGTTTTAATCCTAGTTTGTTATTTTCGTGATTTTGAATTGAATGAAAAAATTTATGTGTATGGAAATTAATGAGTGATATACGTGGTAGTATTCCAAATTCCTCAACATCGAATACATTATACTTGGAACATGTACCATGATTTACAAAACAAGCTGAAAGTCGATCCCAATCAGCACGATATGGAACTGAGATTTCAATTCAACGAGTATTCATTCATTCATTCAGATTCCACTTATAAAGATTGCTTCTGATACTGAAGTAAATTATCTATTTGAATTGAACAAAATGCGCAAAACTACTCTTTACGTGACTTCAGTGAGGAAGAATGTCGTCGAAAGTGAATACAAATATTAGGATGGAGAGAATCACAATGCCATGATTTTTGGGACACAATGGAGATAGCTCGTGAGGATGATATGATTATTCCCGAAATAGTTGTTCCTCATCGCGATGTCGATGTTACGCACGAAATTATGTCGGTAGTTCACGACAATGACAACGAGAATGAAAATGAATAAGTTCATGGTGGAAATATGAAGTAAATCATTCAAGGTATGGGAGTATCTAACAAAAATGGGGATTGAACATTGGGCGCAGTCCGATTTTTCAGGACATTGATACAACATTATGACGTCAAACAATGCAGAATGTCTTGATGCATTATTCAAGAAGGGTCAAGAGTTATCAATCCTCACAATAATTTAAAAAAAATCATTTACATGTATATTCATGGCAATAATTTTAACAGCCTTGGGCAACCGACTTTTAGGACTTTTTTTTTTTTTATTTTGTTGTCCAGTGGTTATGTTCATTTTTTGACTATTTTTCCTTATAATTAAAAATTATGTTTCGTCATGCAGATATAGTTTTAATCCTAGTTTGTTATTTTCGTGATTTTGAATTGAATGAAAAATTTATGTGTATTCAACGAAATTATGTCGGTAGTTCACGACAACGACAACGAGAATGAAAATAAATAAGTTCATGGTGGAAATATGAAGTAAATCATTCAAGGTATGGGAGTATCTAACAAAAATGGGGATTGAACATTGGGCGCAGTCCGATTTTTCAGGACATTGATACAACATTATGACGTCAAACAATGCAGAATGTCTTGATGCATTATTCAAGAAGGGTCAAGAGTTATCAATCCTCACAATAATTAAGAACATTCGTAACAAGCTGCAGCAGCAGTTTCACGACAGACGTGCGAAATCACAGAGTTGTATGAGCGTGTTAGCACCGACTCAAGAGGATAAACTTTTTAATGCTGCAGAGGATGCGAGGAAGTTGAGTGTAGAACCACTGAATGAGTTGCACTTCTCCGTGAAATGTGCACGTAATATCGCATACATGGTGGACTTGACTGATAATACCGCACTTGTAGTCGATTTCAGTTGGAGAGTTTTCCATATGAGCATGCAGTCACCGTAGCTATGTATAGAGGCTTTTCAGCGAGAATCTTATGCCCTCCTTAGTACACGGCTGACTATTGGAGAGCAGCGTATGCTGAAATTATATTTCCTCTACCGAATGAAGTCGAGTGGAAAGTTTCCGACCATATTCTCCCATTTAATATTTTTTTTTGCCACCCAAAATTGAACCGCGTGGTCCTGAATATCCACGTATATCTAAAATACCATCTATCAAAGAGTTTAATCTTCCCCGTAGATGCGACATATGTAGAGCAACATAGCATACACGCCAATTTTGTACAAATCAGATTTTCCTAAATGACAATTTAGACGGATTGTAATTGTACCACTGTTAAATGAGCAATATTTACATTTTTACAATATTTTCAATTATTTCACAATTAAATAAACAACTAAATACACAATATTTACATTCTTTTACAATATTTACAATTATTTTACAATTAAATAAACAATTAAAAATACAATATTTACGGATCACGATTGAATTAATACAAATCACACGCTAACTTATTCCTCCAATTTTGTCTTCAAGATTGGTTGATTTTATCAACCTTACGTGCTATACTAAAAAATTTAATATATTTTATTGTGAACATGCCACAATCACCCCTGCAATTAAATAATAATGTGCTAGTTCGGTACCGTGTAACTAAAAATTAAGTTTTTAAATTTTAAAAATATAAATACTTACGATTTTCGATTGTCTCATCGTCATCGTATCCCGCACGATGGCTAATCGTCCTGCACAATCATAGCCACCGGCTCCAGGTTAAGCTTGAGCTGACCTTGAATCAGACATGAATGATTAGAGTCGTACACATATATAGTTGAATCAGCAAAAACGATCTCCACGACAAAGCAGTGATGATTTGCGATCACTGAAATATACATATGCGTACAACCCTCCAATGACTTTCTTTCGACGATCGGCCACATCCCTATGACCCATTTTAGCATATATTCAAGCATCGTGTACTCATTACCCATAAGNTCGGAGTCGCACACATACATAGTGGAATCAGCAAAGACGATTTCTATGATAAAACAATGACGATTCACGATCACTTGAGTGTATATATGCGTACAATCCTCCCTGAATTTTCCCTGACACTCGGCCACAACCCTATGACCCATTCGAGCATATATTCGGGCACGGTGTACTCATTACCCATAAGTTGGAGCGATTGTTGCTCAATGGTAATGGAACGTAGGAACTCGATGCTTAATATGACTTAGCCATGAATGTCAAATTATCTAGAATATCTTTGAGTCCAATCGCGCAACAAATCAATAGTCACATTGATGTGCTATATCAAGAAACACCAATAAACAACAAATTATGTATACATAATAAATAATAATTGTGATATTACACTTAAATCATCACGAGACAAGCACCTGAAATTTCGCGATATCATGAAATCACTTATAAGCGATCGAGATCTTTCTTTGAGTTCTCTGTGGCTAGCTCTGAAAAAATAAATAGAAAAAAATGTTTAAAAAATATAGATGAGTTAGTGTAACATACTTTATATTTCTAGAGTATTAAAAATTATTTTTTAGTGCACAAAGCCATGTATTTGCTTAATTTCTTACCAAGTGTTGACACACCTTTGACGTGTTACAAAAGGGGGAACCAAGGTTCCTATCTTAAACTAGTGTGACAAAAAGAGAAACCACGTGCAAGGTTCTAAACTTTTTATCAGAGAAATGTTACACATTTAAAATTCATCATCTATGTAGCAGTAACATTGTTCAATGTATAAAATACATTTAAACTTATTACAATTTCATTGGATAATGTGATAATGACCCATTATCGTATAAATTGATGACCATATAAATTTTAGACGAATATGATTATTTTTAGCCCAAGTTTGATGGGGATTAAAATAATACTTTTAGTAAATTTTATAAAAATTGATGAAATGTGTGGTTAAAAAATTCTGGGTCCATGAAATATGTGATTAAAATTAATTATAGAATTTTAACTTAAATTAAAGCAGGGACTTGATATTAATACCAGAAGTTAACACAGAGCGAGGGAGAAGTAGAAAAATGTGTACTTTCTTCTTTGTAAGAGGAGAAAATTAGACAATGGGTAGGGGTAGGAGTTGTTCATTTTCAAATAATTTTGAGGTCCTTAGGCCATCTTCAATGTTATCCTCAAAATACTATTTTGCATTGGAAAAATGGTGCAAACTCTTTCCAACTTAACACCATACTTTGCACCATTTTGCATCAAGAAAATGGTGCAAACTCTTTCCAACCTAAGGTCATTTTCAGTATTGCACCAAAATTTGCACCAAATCTTGCACCAAACTAAAA